>BLAZ01000938.1:672499-674999 GCA_014633955.1 Acropora tenuis
AAGAGATCAAAAATAAGGAAGAAGCTTTTGAGACTTTTTTTTTTTGTTTCATTTAAGACAACCGAGAGGATGTTGTCTTACAGTAGTTTTAGGGCTCAGCTTGATCTGGCATTTTATTCACAACTTCTTGCTTTTATGTTGTCAATTACCTATGCTGTTGGAGTACAATAAAGTTAATAAGAATACAGTGGAACCCCGCCCTACAGCCACCTCGATAATACCTTTTTATTATGACCTATTTTTTCTGTACTAAAAAATGGTCATACATTTTCTTAAAAAAAAAAGCCTGTTCATGCACTCACCCTTTTATACGGACAACTGTCACATTTTCAAATTCCAAACAGCAGAATCCTTTATGATTTCACCCAGTTAATATGGCCACTTGTGCTAAATATAGAAAACCAAAGTTCCTGTGATATGTCAATTTTATCAATCATTGTAGTTTACTTGGTAGTCAAAAAGCCTATTTACTTTACAGCACTGTTAACCATATAAGTCACACTTCTCCCTGTTTTCATTCTTGATGCTAACATCCACTTGGGCAAATTGCAGAGCGATTAAATCATTGTGCTTTCATCATAAAGTCAATTGATGCACTAACACATGTCTTTAGGTTAGGAAATTACAAAATATGCCTTGCATTCTCTTCTCACAACTTTCTTCTTGGCTGTGGTGCTTCCCATTTTTGTGAGGGAATTTTCAAGCAGTTGTTTATTTAACAAATTATTAAAATAGAGAAAGATTGTGGCTATCCACGAAGTGCTAATGCGATTTATTTATCATTAACGCCATTAAGTCGTGGATTTTGACCCTGCCCCGTCAATAAGGCCACCCCATTTATAACATCAATTTATTTTGGCCAATCAGTGACCATATTATGGAAGTTCCGCTGTAGTAAAAATAATATTAATGATAATGATAATAATAATAATAATAATAATAATAATAATAATAATAATTACAAAAATAATTATTACTATTATATTTGAAGCACTTGGGAGTAGATGCATAAATAATAATTATTATTGTTATTGTTTTACCAAAGTTTAGTTTCTTCAAACCTACTGAAAGCTTACAGACATCCATTTCATTGCATCATCAGCGTGTGTCCATAAGATTATGGAGCATGCTGGGGACCTAAACAAATTCCTCGGTTGAAATTTTGGGAGTCTGTTGGCCACAATGTAATGACTACTTGACCTAATACATTGAAAGTTAGATGTCTGATGGTGTGTGTTGACCCAGTTTAACTCAGCACTATGACTTTCTATGCTGTAGAGGGACGACTTACACTGACTTATGTCTTTTCCACAGGTATTCAAGGACACCGAACACACTTGGACAGCAATGGTGATGCAGAGTTTAACCTGACTCTACTGGATATCAGAAAAAGCAAAGATGGTGACAGTGAGTAAGATTTTATATTGGTAGTGAGATTGTTAGGAATTGATGGCTGCCAGGAGCATAGCCAGCCTATTGGCCCATAGGCCCAGACTTACATCCAATTGATGCAGACCTTGAGAAAGTTGTAGGCCAATGATCTTATGTAAACGGCAATGACCAAAATTTTGTATAGAAACTCTGAAAAAATTTTTCTCAAATGTGAAAAAAAGGGCTTCAAGAAACATCTTCCGGCAATTTTTCCACACTAGTTTTTTCATGTTTGTATTATTAATAAGTAATCATATGGTTTTTCTTGTTCAATTTGGAATTTGCACTTGTGAGTTTTTCAAAAAGCTGAAATTGCATGAGCCAAAGCGGCTCGTGCAATTTCAGCTTTTTGAAAAACTCGATCACTCGTGCAAATTAATTCCAAATTGAACTCGAAACCGTATGATTACCTATACTTACAATACGTTACTTAACAGGGCTTGAGATTAACGAAAAAATCCAGTCGCAATTTTGCGATAGGATACCAGAATTTAGTCGCAATTTAGCAACTTTTAGTTACAGAATCTTCATGCTGCATTTTCATGTCAGCGGTAGTGGTTTAGCAAAATTAAATATGAGCCAGGAAATATACTTGCGTGTAAAGAAACCGCTAAAAATGGTGAATGATCGAAAGAACGCAACCGTTCCTGTATTTAACATCACGTTCGAAAGAAGTATCATCGCAGCTAAATTACGCTACAATAATTCAGGTATCTTCAGATTGAAAGAAAATTTCCGGCTAGAAACAAAACAATTTTATTTCTTTCTTTATTTTAACAGCAAATTGGCAACTGGTAACCCTTTTGTTTCGAAAGAGCAGACGTAAAAATAAGTCGCTAATTTGTAACTTCTCCAGATATTTTAGTCGCAAAGGGAAAAACTTTAGTGCCAAATGCGACTGTATTGGTAGCAATTTTGAGCCCTGCACTAAGCCTGCACTTTTTTAACCTTACTTTTACCCCGCTGCACAAATGTGAGAAAAGAGCAGAGCAAAATTTTTGAGACAGTCAGCTGAGCTCTTTCCTCATGTGTGTGGGCAAGTTTAGTGAGAAATTCACCTCGCGAGTCA
>BLAZ01000938.1:710594-713094 GCA_014633955.1 Acropora tenuis
CTTTATCAAAACGAGTTGATGAAGGTCGAATTATTAATATGCATTCGGCCGATCCCATTGAGCTGTGCCCTTCGTAATTCAGCCTTCGGGCTGCGAGTAAGGGTGATCAGCAGACACACACATACAAAGGTCGAATTATCACCGTGAAAAAATTATCACCGTGAAAAAGGTCGAATTATCACCGTGAAAGCTTGGGATAGCTGACGTTTCGGGGGTTAGCCCTTCGAGAATTATCCGAGAAGACTTAACCTATTTGCTGATGTAATTACAAAGGCAGCACTTTCTGCTCAGCTATTTTAAGACCCTAAGTGTTGGTCTGGCCGGAGTCGAAGTCACGACCTCCCGCATTATAACCCGATGCTCAACTAACTGAGCTACAGGTGCGCGGAATAAACTTGTTTGATAAAACCAAAATTTTTGTAACGCTCAAAACAGTAGCTCAAAACAATTTCGTTGGACCACGGGGACGTACCCACGAGATTTGTTCAAGTTTTGGCCTGCACCAAAGTTTTAGCGCCCCATTTTATTTCATTTCAATGCCAAATTTCGATATTTGGTTGTAGGCAAAGTTTGATATGTCCCACGAGGAAAGTGCTATTTGTCATTATTTTTATGCCCCTTACACAGGGGCCTTAAATGGTTTTTGTTTGTCACGAAAAACGATTCCCTGGGGGTATCCCTAGGGTCGACCCACGGGGAAGCAAATGATAAGTGCATAAATCTTTTAGTCAGACAGTGGTTGTTCAGCCAGTCAGCCAGTAATAGTTAATTAATTGGTGCGCTCATTCAGAGTCATTTGTTGAGCTGGTCACTGAGTCATTTAGCGGGCCAATAGGTTAATTTGTCGTTTTGTCGGTTGGCTGGTTGATGCCCCAGTCAGCCAGTCACTCTGGTAATCGCTCATTCTGTCATTCAGTATGTGACTGGGTGGGTGGTTCAGTCTCACTGTCAACCACTCAGCAATTACATGAGATCTAAAAATGTTTTTTGGTCGCAAGGAGAATCGCAACCACTGGGGTTCAATAATTTTGGGGTGATACAAGAGTAACTTCAATTTAGATTTCGTAATACCTAGAGTCGGGAATTATTGAAAAGAAAAATTAAAATTTCACAAGACTGAGGCTGAAACTTTCCTCTGTCGTTTGCAATAAAAAAGGTCAAACATACATCATGCCATGCGAAGGGTACAAATTAAGTTCTTTTGGGGGGAAGAACTCGTGGATATACCTTGACACTACAAACTATGCTTAGATAAAATCGCCCATCACTTAAAGATCAATCCTAGCCAGTCTTATTTCAGCAATAAGCACTATTTTGGCCTAAACTCTGATTGAGAGTGGTTAGTTTTTTCATTTTGATTTTTTACGGTTTCAGCGTTTTTTATATCCATGAAATTCTTGCCTATTGTCATGTTGAACTTGGCATTGATGCTGTAGTTGATTATTTTTTGTTTCCATAGAATCAATTTGCATCACCCTCGGTTACTAGCCACCAAATAACTTTTATATGCTTTTTCTTTTCGAGATTATTTTGTCACGTTTTAGTAACATATCGAAGACGTGTGGGCGTCATAACATGGAATTCCTTGTATGATAAATTTGTTTTCGCTCTAAGAAGCTATTCTTGTAGCCTCGAAATCAAACTAAATATTCAGATTTTCCGTGACTTGCTGTAATTCGTTTATGGGAATTCGTCGCAGTAAATTGTTTGCTTTGCCTTGAGGCAAAGCACGTCTGTGTGTCTCTTATTGGCGGACAAAGGAGAAATTGAATCAGGACTCGATAATGTTCGCATAGATTTGGGCACCAATAAAATGATCAATTTTTTCGTGTGTACACATGCAATGTCTGGTGATTCATAAGGAAAGAGTGGGTCGTAGTTTTTCCGTTATTTTTCTTTCTCTTTTTTTATCCTAATCTGGTAACATATCGTTTAACTTTGTTGGTTTGCCACGCCCGTCAATGCAGTCGTTGATGATGGAACCAAAGTCCCTTCCTCAAAAATACTTTCGCTTCGGGCACTTAAATTTGTATTTTATAGAAAGCTTTTAAGTAGAGATTTTTGGGCCAGCAGTTATAGGTTGAAAGGACAAGAAATTTTTGGATCAGATTCTTTTACGTTCATATGCATCTCAAAACCAATAAAGCAGTTGTGCGATTTACTTTACAAGAAAATGGCTTACTTGTTCAGTTGCGTATATCAGTGACACAGTGCCTCGACATCACAGCTATTAGTGAGTTTATATTCAACTGACTGCATAATATCACTGACATCCGCTAAATTCACCTGCTTGCGTGGCTCTCCTGTGCAAATTTGCACACGAGTTAGGAAAGCTTCCGACTTGTCAACAGAAAGCTAAACTAAAGCTGTGCATTGATTTTGAAACCTTTAACGAGAGCACCACGTCTCCACTTACGTCGGTAAGTTGTCACTTAAACTTCGTGGGACACTTCCAATTCAAGTCTTGTTGAAAACATGTTTTGAAAAGTAGTTTTACGGC
>BLAZ01000938.1:775312-777812 GCA_014633955.1 Acropora tenuis
CATGAATAGTATCGTAAATGGTCTTCGGCTCGCTCTCAAGAAGAAAGGTGGTGTCGATCCACGCCGCTTCTAAGAACAATAGTAGGGAGTTGGATCGATTTTATTTATGATATAACATGTTGAAATGGATAAAAATCTCAAGGATCTCGGAGGCTTTTGATCAATATCTCCAGCCTACTAGTGTTCTTAAACCTTCGACTAGCTTCTCTAACTACTGAATAAGACTGAGCTGAATTTATATATGTTGAAAAAAGTTATATATAGGCTAACATTTTTCAAGTTGTTCCCTCGGATTTCATGAAGATACACACAAAACATAATTTTTATTTTGCAATTCTACGGCATACTTTGCACAGTGGTCTTCCTAAAGCGTAGTTAGTAAACAATTGTAAATATAAACTCGTGCATTGAAGCACAAATTTCACCACAACCGCCCCTTGACACCCTTTGACACTGCCAAAACGTTAGGCAATACTTGAATTAGTGCTTTGAGCTATTCGGTCTTTGTAACTCGTTGATATTGGTAAAAGTAACAGGGAGACCGTGCAGACATGAACAACTATGAGGCATCTTCTTTTGCCCTGCTAACTTGACCTGTCTTAACCTCTTATATATCTTTTCCTTCACTTCTTTTTCTTTTCTTTTGTACATGAAGAGGAAAATTGCCCAAAAAATGCAAGCCTAGATCACGCGTTTATGGAAGCAGTTGGCGATTTCACGATTCGATATAACAACGAAAGCCACTTTAGTCTGGAATTTAGCATGAGGGATGGGCAAAAAATTATGTGGCCAGGTGGATCGCAACCAAAGGACAGCCCAAAGTGTGGATTTGACAACGAACGGTGTCCAACAGGGACTTTAGGAACCACGAAAGGTAAGGAAAAGAAATTTCTTCCATAGAAAAGTGTCATATCATCTTTACAAATGCAATTACGTTGAACATACACAGGAACTGTGATAAAAAGCAGACAGATATCACTACCTACTACTATGAAATGTTGCATCACGTTTCCCAAAATACTTGCGAGCAAAGCATTACAATAACAAAACAAAGCAAAACAAAACAGTAATAAAAAAAACATACTTAAACAAAACGTGCAAAAAATGGCGAGAAGGGGAATATTAATCCAGGAACACTTTTAGATTTTGCCACTTTTGTAGAGAGTTTCATTTGTTCAGCAAATGCGCATGCGTAAATGCCAATTTTGTGCTACTTTACACCAGCACGTACTGTGTGAAACAAAGCAAATAATTAAAGAATCTTGAAAGGAGTGTTTCGGTGAGAGCGCACGTGCAGTTGTCAATCTAATTAGGAATTCAGCTGAGTGAATGAAGAGGATCTGTCACATAGGTTATAGGGGCCGACATTTCTCTCTCTTACTGCCTGGCGACAGGTATCGAAACTTGGCTCCAAAAGTGATCACTGGCGAAATCTCGGGGAACATCGTCAGGTAGGACGCTCTAGCACCATGACTGCGCCTTTGGAATGTCACAGTAGTGAGCGCATGCGCAGTTTCCATAGAACTGAATTTCTTACCGTGTGTGTGCGAAAAAAGTATCCGCGTAGGATTAAGTAAAAACAAGTCATTCAGTGGTGTGTTTCAACGTGCGGATAAGACTTTCGGTTTGTTGATGAGAATTTGTTTAATTAAGATGTCTGCTGTTTTGAAGAACCTACTAGTTAGAATAATTATCTAAATCATCAAACAGCCGTTGCACTTCCTGCCAATTTGAACTTGAAATTTTAAACACCCGCGAAAAGTGACCAGCGGGAAGCGAGGTTTCCGTTCTGTTTATGTCGTATTGATTCAAACTTTGTCGTAACTCATACGATTGCAATTACGATTACGATTAGGTCGCTTTCTAGCCTACCAAGTGAAGTACAAGGGGAATAAACAACTTTGTACTCCGATCACTCTTCTTCGAAAAACTGGAGGAGAAGGCAAACAAATTGCGTTGTTTTTGATATTAAGTACCACATCAAGGGTAGTTTATGCGGGAATTCGAGCTTTTTGAAATGAATTTAAACTTCGCACTATAGATTTCTCTGGTTTGAATTTGTGGCATTGGGAATTTTATACAAGAGTTCCACAAACATAATATTATCGATTTGTCGCTGTATTTTCTTCCAAAGTTAATTCCATTCGAAATTCAATGTACAAGAATAATGGTAATAGCTTTTATCCGTGGTTTCGACACGTAAGCGAGGCTAATAGGTCATGATCACCATTAGCCTCGTCCTCATTCAGTTCTAAACAAATGAAGCCTTGCATGCAGGCTCAATTCTTACGACAAGCATTGCGAATCAGACTTTGCTTGAAACTTTGTTTTGCAGACAGGATGGCAGTTATTGTTGGAATTTCAGGGGTTGCAGTTCTCCTACTCTTGTTGTTTTGTGTCACTAAAATAAGGTTAGTTTTCATCTACGTTTCCAACGTTACGCCACAGTAATGTCATGTATACATTTGATGAGTAACCGAATGCCGAAAGCTTCTGATCT
>BLAZ01000938.1:861671-864171 GCA_014633955.1 Acropora tenuis
AAAACCTTATTGGACGAAATGATATATGAAAAGGTTACCCGCCATCGAGAAACCATTACATAATCCTCGTGATGGACAGGTACATTAAAATTAGTACAAGAAAATTTATGACATCTTAAAGAAGTTGATATCTTTAACGCAGGAATAACAAAAAAGTGGTGAAGTATTGATGCCACTGAAAGCAAAGTTTTATTTTCTGTCATTCAAGCTATTTGGCGCTGAAGTTAGCGACATTTCAATGAAATCGCTTTGTCGCCTACGGCAATTAAAGTTTACTAACTCTGCCTACACGTTACTGTTTATTTCTTAACAACTAACATGAAAAAAAAAAAAAAACGTTCGCGATTTTGATTAGCAGAGAGCATGTCATTTTATTCCAAACAGTGCTGAAAGTTGAAATTAAGAGCAAAAAGCTGAAATTGAGAGCAGAAGGTTGAAATTACTACTGATTGACAGGAAAGTAGCGAAAGCGGAACGAAATATAATGGCCGACAGAGGGGAAAGTGACAACATTATAATCCAAAGTTTAAAGGAGGATGCTTATAACAAGAACAATCAACAAAACACAAATAAGTCATGAAGTCTTGCTCTTATGAAAATTGCTATGACAAACGTATTGAAGAACATGAAACAGAGGGGCTAAACAAAATTCTAGAGGACTTTTACGCAACAGTTCGAAAAAAAAAGGGGAACATTGCGAGCCTGATAGCCTTCGTGTTATACTTTTACATGTATGTTACTGATCAATAATGACACGATTTTTTCTCGCGCAATTAGGAATAAATAAGCAATCGTAAATTTTTTCAAAGATTACAAATTGCACTCGCCCTACTGGCTCGAGCAACTTTGTTAGTCCCCAAAAAATTTACTCCAACTGATTCCACTCGAAATCATGCGATTTTCTATACAAAAAGAATGTTTTAGTACTATATCAGTATTATACAATTTCAGACGGCCTCGTTATTAGTTCCTAAGTTGCAGATGTCTTTTTGAAGGGAGTGAAGAAAAGTAATATGTTCTTTCACTTTTGTTGGAGACAAAGCGAAACTTTGTACGAGAGTATTTTTTAGCAACACGTCGTCTTGTCAGCTTCTCATAAATTTAAAGTTTCTGGTATATTTCAAGTTTCCTTTCATGCTATTAGTTCTTTCCCGCTGGCCATTTTATGCCGGAGTCAATAATTCAATATCTTTTTCTAAACTGTAAGACTGACGTCAACAGTGTCGATCGCTTACAATGAACTTTTCAATCCCACCCATATAGCCCAGTTATTCGTGAGATTTTTTTGTCAGCCTTTCAATTAAGCAAAAATCGCATGCATAAGCGTCAAAACAACGCGCATGAAATAAACGAAGTCTTGTAGATCCAAAATATGACGTGAACGAAAAAAGATACAAAGTTAGAACGTTCTATGATTATCAGAAGTTTCTTCGCCAGGTTGGTCGACGCGGAAACACTTCATCAACACCGTTTTCGATTGAAGGGAAACTGAAAAAAAAATGATTACCTTCATATTCAAGATGGCCTGCTTGAGAAAATCGGGGCTCAGTTCGAATTCGTGATGCAAATGGTAATGCCCCGGTCATGTGTGTGTGATTCAGTTGTAGTGGAAAATCCAGATCTTCGTTATTAAATGAATAAACGAATGGCTTTTCATTTTTCTTCTTTCTGTATAACCTTAGAAAGCCATTTCGCCAAATTACACCTTGGCAAGAAAGCGTCAAAGGCTTTTATATGCACAATAATTTCGATATTTTACTTTGGATTGGTCAGTTTCATTGTTAAAAAATTAAATCGTTTGCTCAGCTAAAAAGCTTTGATTTTGAATGTCTCTTTAAGTAAATGATGGTTTAGCAGTTTATACAGACAACCATTATCGAGGTTTTATCCGCAACGCAAATTGCTAAACACTACTATCTTTAAACCAGCAATTAACAATCCCATATTGAAGTCAGGTGAACATTGAATTTCTTTAGCAATGAGACACTAATGGGTATCTCAGCATTTTTTTTCATTTCAGTATGATTTGTATGTTGATCTATTTTATCACGCAGCCTGTATATTTGAAGCGAATCGAAGTTTAGTTTTAAGTCAGATATGTTTCCTCTGTCTTCGATTCCTAAAGAACTCTGAAAACCAAACAAATTCTCATAACTTAAACTTCAGATGGTTATAAGGGTCAATGGAACGTTCGTGTGACTCAATTCAGGCTATAAAAAATACTTTGTATGATACCGAAAGACCTCATGATGACTCATGATTTATTTAGATTTTTTTAATTTTAAGCCTAGCTAGAATTGGACACATGAAATAAGTGATCAGGACGTAATGAGGCAAAATGGTCAAGTACAGCTGGACGGACGGTTGTGAATATGACACATATCATATCTCAATATTTCGTTCTCATGGCCAAACATCTTTGAAGAATATAGGTCTTACCTAACGAAAAGAATTGCGAATTATTAGAGAATGAATGTATAATAATCTTGACAGACCTCAA
>BLAZ01000938.1:889171-893750 GCA_014633955.1 Acropora tenuis
TGGAAATCATAAATCAGTGAAATTAATGGCAACTTTCCATCACGTAACGGAAATAATGGGCCAACGATTTTCGGGCAACAAATTTTTTCCATACAAGACAAAGATTGAGATAGTCAAACAATTGAAATCCTAAGCGACAGTTATCGTTTGCACACTGAATTCAACAGAAATCTATCTAAAAAAAAGCACTGAGTGTATACAACGACGGTTTTTGGCACGTACAACCCCACAACAAATCATTTCTTAAGTGGCACCTTCTGGAATTGTTCCCGACGTTTAGTCTACTATACCCTTTTGTTTGTTTCTGCACGGATTCAATACTGCATGTGAAAAAGCACGAAAACATAAGAAAACGATTTAAAGAATATATAGAAGAAGAAAAAAGAGAACAGGACGATTACCTCCCACTTTAAGTTTTTGACTCATTGCCTTTTCCTTTAAACTTACATTAATTAACTAATTGTAATATAAGTAGACGTGTTCTTCTTTGATTCAGGTTCTTGCTTACATTTTTTTTCTTTTTTTTTTGATAACAAAAGATAACAAAGAAATTTACTTAAGTAAAATGCGCTCGTGCTGTGGAACAATTAAGAGGTTTTTTTGGTCATTTTGTCGCCTACTGTGTTACTTTTAATCCGGTCATTTTCTTAAAATGCTCCATATTACTCATTTAGGTGAGAGGCAATCATAACGAAATGAGAAATAAGTCAGCATGATGTTTTTCTGTTCTTAGCCATGACATTGCTTTTGTTTTATCCGTAGCTTGCAACTGCAACTTACATGCAAGAGCTTGCGTGTTCAACATGGAACTGTTTAAACTATCCGGGGGTGCCAGTGGCGGAGTATGCATTCACTGTAGGCATAACACAGCGGGAAGATACTGCAGTTATTGCAAGCAAGGCTTTTACAAAGATCCCACAAAGGATATTACGCACAGGAAAGTGTGTAAACGTAAGTAATTTGAGTGTGAACTGATGTGTGGAGGCGAGAAGAATAAAATAAACTGTTCAAGTGAGGCTTTGAGATGCTTTTTTTTAAAATTTTATTTCACGTTTTTGCTGCTAGAGAACAATACTAAACTGTAGAAGGGTGGCTCTAGTTCTTAATAAGCGTTCAACTTGATGTACGCCGTCGGCCGGAGAAAAGGGGAAGAAACCATAGCAGACTTAGGAATGACGGAGCTCTTAAATAGTTATTCGGCCTACTGGCGCGCATAAGATGCCAGGCCGAGCACCAAATTTCTTTAGTGGCCAAAGGAATTTATGAATTATCCATTGGTATGCTCATTAGTATTAGGCGCGCAATCATGATTAGTTGGACAGAAAAATTGACTCTTTAGCAAGTTTGTGCCACATTTGTTTTGTTTATGTTTGTTTACCTTTGATGTTGTTGCTTTTTTTCTGTCCTAACGCGCTTCTATTTCGTAAGGGATAAGGAATTATTTACGCTACTAAAGTTCTCCTTTCCCTCATGCGAACGGAGGTCCATAGGTAGGATCTCCAGGAATTTATAAGAACTCCAAATGTCATCAATGATAACACATTGTTCTCTTTCTATCTTTTAACAAAATGCCATATTGAAAATGAACAGGAAACAGTTTTAATACCACGTTCGGGATAAATATAAGCGAACAGAACAAAATCACGAAATCAGTTTGCATGCGCCACATTTCAGAAAGTCATTGAAGAAGGTTCCAACTCAATTTCGCTGGCAAGTTCAACTTGAGCTTGTGAGAGCTACACAGATACAATCAAGTCTCCCAATAATGAGAACGAGTCTGAAGGAAATAAATAATTAAGCTGAAAGCCAATTAACATTGCAAAAGTCAAATCTGCTAACAAGATAAAATGAGGCAACAGGTGGAAGGGAATTATCAATCACTTCCTCGATTTAATCCAGCTACTTGTCAGATCACCAACGAATTATAGGTCAATTTCAATTGGGTTAAAGGTTGAGGTTTAATATCGTGAGGTCGCACAGAAGGTGGAAACCCTCTTGCACAATCCAGCCGCACTTTTAAGTTTTTATCGCTTGACTGATGATACCATTGAGGCTTGCTGTCTGCTTGTACCTATGTTGTTGTTTTTTTCTTTTCTTCAGTTTTAACCATCGTATCTTTCAAGCAGAATTGAACAGTCACTAGTTTGCATTGTTTTGGTCAGTTATTTTGTTTTTCCTCGCTGCTGATACCAGCTTTTCAATAACTGAATCACCTCATTTTATCATGTGTTTCCAAGATTATTAGATCATTTCATGTAATTGACTTAACAGGACGAAATCACTTTCTTTTTAATTGATACAATATCTTAATTTTCTTTGCGAGCTTCGTTTGTAAACAAGATTGTTTTTCTAATCGTGTTATGCTCCGCGTGGGGAGACTCACCACGAAGCAACGGGTCGCTGAAAACCATGTTACAGGCAAACGCGCGAAAAAGGCCCATCACCTCATTTTCATTCCTGAATTTTTTTTTCATATTCCAAGAGATTGAATCGATTCCTAAGTAGGGATAATTATAACTTACTAGTAATAGTTCTTACTAAATCTGCCCCCGCTTTCATTGTTATTCTCTAGGTTAGAAACTGAAATGAAACTCCCCATTATATCTTCCTCTCTTCCTCCTGCTGCAAATAGTATCTCCTCCTCGTGTTTGTAGTTGCAAGAATTGACTATGTCGCATTGCGTTGCGAGCTGACTGAAAATTAACTGAGACCACCGTGCGCGCCTAGTTTCTTCAAATCGGGATTGATTCGCATACTACACCAATATGTAACATTCCTTATACGTATACGCGGGGGAGACTATAATGCCTCCTCGGGTTTTGGCCTCTGGGTTTTGAGGCCAAAACCCTGCGGGGGCAATTAAAGATCACAGTGGTAAACTTTTTAATGCAATGATAAGAGAAATTTTGGTGCTATTATCAGCGGATTTAATGACGTACCACCGTACACTGAGATTTCAGGGCATTACATTAGCGAGAGATCAAGGACTAACGCTTAAAACATCCGCATTTTTATCAATCGCGCTGACCAATTTGCATTAACAACTCTGTTGATAACACCAAATTCTCGTTTGACGTAGCTGCAGTATGCAAACCGCCGGCTATTAATCATTAATTATTGTTTCTTCGCTGTAAAAACCAGTGATATTTTTTTTCAGTATTTCGTTCGCTCTTCCGCAGTTTGGTCATTGTTTATTGGTCTCTTGGCTCCTCAGCTTTATTTGATTTACGTCATTCGCCAGTTTGACAGGTTCTTACACCACGGATACGTCAAATAGGCCATTTCCGAGTTCACCTCAGCCTCTATTTCAAAGTGAGGCTAAGTGCGAAGTCTATGAAAATCAGTTTTTAATTCATATCATTGGAATTGCAACTAATTACCGTAAAAAACATTTCGCATTTAGAGTCGCTTTGAAAGATACTGAAGGGATCTCGGAAATGGCCTATTCTTTTTCTCTTTTGACTAGTGGGTTGAACAAGAGCACGCGCAATGATATCGAAATAACGACCAGCTCAGCACATTTATCAAGCATAAGCGCATGCATAGAATCGACAAAATAATTCAACATTCATGTTGAATACTTTGTGAGTAAAAGGGGAAAAGGAAACTCTTTCCTTAATCATTAAATTCTAAAAAACTGTTGAGTTCTTCTTCTTTTTCTCTTTTTTGCCTCTCAGGACGCGTAAAAACTTTTTTTCCGGTGCGATTTTGTTTTGACAATATGTGAGTAACAATTAATGCTGTCACTTTTTCTTCACTTTACAGTGTGTAACTGTCACCCATATGGCTCTATGGGAAAAATTTGTGACCAAACCACGGGTCAATGTCCTTGCAAAGACGGTGTGACTGGAAGACAGTGTGACAAATGTGACGAAGGATACAAAAATACTAAAAGTCCCATTGTACCTTGTGTCAGTAAGTAGTAGCCTTTAACCGAGGGTCAGCAGTGAATATGTTGTATGCATTTCGAAATACACAAGAAATCAACGAGAGGTTTCATTTGGGATACCAACATTGTCGCCGAGTCTTGTTTTTTCAGGAATACAAACATGCCCACCGTAATATAACGTCATGTGTATACCCTTTCACTAACAAGCTATAATTAAAAAATTCTTTTTTTCAGAATCACCCGACCTAGTAATGTCCATACAACCTAAAGATTCAGGTAAGTGCATTGTATATCGTATTATTATTATTGTTGTTGTTGTTGTTATTGTTATTGAACGCTTGCACAGCTATTGATGGTATTGGTATTATTCATCGGCCCCGAGAAACAACCAGCTGCCTAGGGAAGCCAAGAGACACCCTTTATTTCTTTTCTTCTCTTCTCTACATCTTCTGCACCTTCCTAACAATTCTTGCCGACGCCAACCTGAATGTACATTGTTAATCATTGTGTTTATATCATTTTTAATTTGTAATTGCTTGCTGTTGTGCGGCAACGATGACAGCGTCCGTTTCTCTCCTGAGCTTTCCTTCTTTTAACCAAATCCATGTTTCCTGTGTTCTCTGTTCTTCGCCCTGGTTATTCTTATCATTATTGAAAAGAAACCTACGGTTCAATACAATTTACCTTGCC
>BLAZ01000938.1:975644-977956 GCA_014633955.1 Acropora tenuis
CAATTGTTTAGAAACAGAAAACAACAGCAACTGGGTCCGATTTGATATTGTACAATTAAAGAATTGACTAATGGAGAAAATAATTGAATAGGTGAGAACAAGTTAAGAGTACTTATGATAGCTAAATGAGCCTCAGATGTTATCAGTTCTTTGTTATTTATTCATTCAGATACTTCTTTGAAGGCAGAAAGATTGCAAAAGGAAAATTCAAATGAACCCTAAATAATTTCGGCCATTCAGGCCTTTATTTCGCTAGTTCTTTAGTAGCGTAGCAAAACTGCAAAGATCATTAAAAATATTAAAATAATTGTTTCCATCCATAGTTCAAATGAAATTTCATTAATTTGATTTAATCCTAAAGAAGTTATTAATTATAGTCCTTAAAAGGAGAAATTTGTGCGATATATTGTAAAACCATGATGAAATTTTTCCAACAAATTATATCTGATTTTTTCTGTAATATTCTTTTGTAATAATATTGTTCTAGCTTTTAATGACAATTTTGCCTTTAATTATTTTTATTGTTTGCAGTGGTTAATTCAACAACATTCTCCAGCAACACAACACGTCCAACAACAAGCAATGGGGTTTCAAATCATTTGCCCTCCACGAATAACCCTGACTCCAATCCTGACCAAGGTGCTACCAGCGCAACCAATATGGGGCAAAGGCTTGGATCAGCTTTTGGAAGAAACAAAAATCAGGGAGCCACACAAATGGCGTCCTCGACCATTTCTACTGAAAAACCAGGGGGAAGTAGGACTGAGAGTGGAGAAGGTGGTTCTAGTACAAGTAAGTCATTGGTATCAAATAACACAAAGGACTATAAAGGTAACTGAAGAGTTTGAATTATATTATAACAACAAGGAAAAGATATTGTGAGCAATTGAAGTGCAATAAGTAATGTCTTCCCTCTTCCTTTCTACCAAAGGAACTTGAAGTAAAATAACTGACAACTTCCTCTACTGCTGACTGGCACCTTTAGATCTGAAAAGATCTGAGATATTGATCATAAAGCATGCACACACAGCTGGCTACAGTATTATGCTTTCTTTATACATCATCTTTTAATGAGTGTTGTTTTTAATTGTGTTTTTTTATTATCATTATTATTGTTATAATGATTATTATTATTATTAAGTGGAAAAAGTTTTAGGGGAATAAAAATCAGTGCAACAAATATTATTGAACATTACCAAACACAACCATCTGATGACCAAAGCTTTTAATTTTTTTTGGTTAAAAAAAAAAATGTTTAAGATCTGGATGGTTTTGTCTTGTAAATTATGAAGACAATGCTGGTATAAATAGAAGCAGTGTAGCTTATTATTTCATCTTTATGGGGTTTTTGTTTCCTTTTTCATTTTGAAAATAATGATATACAGCTATGGTTGTCATAAGTTTCAGAAACCACTGTATGCTTAAATTATATTGAACTCCTCACCAATAGATGAGCTTGGGGAAGGTGCCTATGAAAGCAGGTGGTGGTGCCAAGCGAAGTGTGAGCCTTGAGGGGGTACACTGGTATTCACAGCAACTCAGAGAGTGGCAGGTCACCACCAGACACCGTCACATCGAGAAACT
The DNA here is from genome assembly GCA_014633955.1 of Acropora tenuis. Lineage (NCBI taxonomy): Eukaryota > Metazoa > Cnidaria > Anthozoa > Scleractinia > Acroporidae > Acropora > Acropora tenuis. Next base: position 977,229 of record BLAZ01000938.1, read on the forward strand.
CAGTGGAAATACTTAGCAACCCTTATACTCACCAAGGCCAGCCAAGAGGGTGGGAATGGAAGGAATAAACTGCCATACAAATGTATGATTTGGAGCTTCAAATTGCACAACCTCCCAGAGCGAGTACACGTCATCTAAAGCTCAGTAAAAACCCATAAGTCCAATAGGGGCGCATGATCCGTGAACACTGCAGACCAGTGTTGGCTCGATTTTAATTCAGCCTAAATTATATTTCTAAAGACACATTAAAGAGTTCACTGTTTGACAAAATTAGCTTTCCAAACATGCTAAAAAAGAACATTTAAGTCTTTTCCGCACTCCCATACATTCCTTGCTGATTTATTGAACTAATTATACCTTATTATAGGAAATTAATGCTGCATGAAATTAACGCAAATTGTTAAAATTCGCGTTAATTTAAGTCGCGTTATTTTTGTTGAGCGTTAATTTCCGCGACGTTAATTAAATGCAGCGTTAATTTCCGCGCTCTTAATTTCCATTATTTTAAGCCCAATTTTGAAACCTGTCCAGATATTCTTGACACTAAAAAAACATTAATTACAAGCTTTCCTTCTTTCCATCTACCCTTTATTTATCCTCTTTCACAAAAGCTAAGGCGAAGGTTGACAATATTTCGAGTATTGCCGGTGTTGAAGTAAATTTGTTCCAGTTGTCACCACCAACTGTGTCTTAATCGCGTTAATTTCCTTTACTGTGAAATTCTACCT
>BLAZ01000938.1:1011368-1013882 GCA_014633955.1 Acropora tenuis
TGGTCCAATATGAAAGCCTGAGAATATGCTGTGATGCATGACAATAGAGCTATCATTTCATTGTCAATTATTTATAAAAATAAGCGAAATTCGACTAATTTTTTGTTTAGTGCCGAGGCCTTCAGTTGCGATTTAAGACGGCGTTTTCGAAGTGACCTGCAGGCATCAGGCTTGTGATAATAATTCCATGTTCAAGTACACTACAAAAAAATTCCAATATATTATTCTCATAGATCATTAAACTTAATTCGCCATATATATAGACATCACTAGCCATAACCCTGTGTAAACTGGCACAAATACACGTTTCTTAGTACTTGGCATAATCACACATAACTACTTTTCATTTACCGTGCTTAAACACGGAATCACAATCAGGCATGCCATGGCACTGCGTAACACTGTTATTGCCCTCACTTATATTCTGGTAAAAAGGGAAGACCGGTAGCAATAAGTAATCGCGGTTTGACTCCATTGGGTTGGCGTAGCACCGAGTACTCTCCTTCCACCAATGTGGCCCAACCGGGTTCTATTCTCGGTTTCGCCACCATATGTTGGTTGAGTTTGTATTGGCTGTTTCTGCTCTGAGACGTTTTCCGCCGGGGATTCGGTTTTCCCCTCTCCTCTACGAGCTGATTTGATTTCTTGATTTGGTTCAATTTGACTTGTATTGAATAGCGTTTCTTGCTCGGCATATTGGCAGCAGTCTAAATAGCCCAAACCAGCTTCCGACGGTAAATAAATAAGTATTAACCGCATGGCTTATTTGTAAGGGAGAACTCCGTTCAGCACTGGCAATAGCGACTACTGAGAACGGAAATAGCATGTAATGGATATCTGTGAATTTCTGGAAAATTAATGTATCCGAGAACTGATTCCTTCGCTACGTAAAAATAAGCAATGAAATCCCAAGTAATTCGGAAAAGACAGTAATGTTGAAAAACAAAACGACAACAGGAGAATTAGATTTACAATTGGTTTTATCTTTTCGCATACTAGAAACGGCTTCCGATTGGATGATGAAAATTGAACTAGGGATAAGACGTTAATAAAGCACGTTGGCGAAAGAAAAATAGGTAAGCAAGAGGAAATAAGGTTATGGGTAAGTATACGCCCACCGATAATGAGATCGAAGCGGAAGAATTTCTCCAGGGCCGTTTGCAAGGAAACCAAACACGCTTGATCACAGTCTTGAGTGTAACTGGTTTAGATATGAATTGGTTGAAATGAAATTTTGTTTGATCGGTTCATTTTTGCAAAGTACCGGGCAAAAGAAAAAAAAAACGTACATATTTTCCAGCGTGATATTCCCCATTAAGGTTATCAAGTTATAGCTACGACCGAAAACAGGTGACAGCATGATTTCTGTCCATGAATAGAAATTCGTACTGGGATTAAGATTTCAATGAAACAAACCTACCAGCTAGTCTAATCGCTCCGTGTACTTTTAGTAAGGGTTATTTGGGAGATCTCAAGTGTCGTTTGCGTTAAAAAAAATGCTCTTTTCCCTCTTGAGGCGTCTCCGCGACTACACCGAATGCAGTGCTCTTAAAAATTAAACTAATGGAACAGATGATACGGAAACTGCGCACATATTTGGATAGTCAGATGCGACCTTCTAACCTGCGAAAGCATCATGTACTTTTTGGCCACCCACAAAGCAGAAAAAACTTCTATCCCTGATTTCTCCTTATATTTAGAATGAACTGACGAATGTGATCAGTCAACACTTTCTCTTGTGCACAAGTTGAAAAAGAAACCTAAATTGAGAAGTCTAAAGGCCTATAAGAAAAAAATCAAACAGCTGGAGAAACACTGTAATACTGTTTGGCTATCTTTCTGCTGTATTCATTTTCATCATCCAATATCTTTCAATCACCTACTCCCTGGTGGATATCCACGATTCCTTATCGTCTTTTCAAAATACGATATTCCTTATTAATTGACTTAAGCAAAGATCTAATACAATGTTGGCATCGACAGTGATCAACTATCTAAGAACAGGTTATGGCGTTTACTCAATCTCTATTAAAACTTTTTTGTCCTCCAAGATTCACTTTGATTTTAGGTTCCATAAAGCAAATGTAAAACACCGTGCAACTTGAATACCTCACGGAAATCAGAAAACTGGGCTCAAGTTTTTGGTCAAAGTGCTCGGGAAAAGAAACATACTGTACTTTGCAGACTCGCTTTTATTCGATTTCCAAATAAAGTTTATCCCGTCTCTATCCGAGTTTTAAAATAGAATCCCTAAACAAATTCGCCATACATTTTTTTCTCGATTCTGACATGTAAGTGTCGTTATATAGTGTGTGGCAAAACACATGAAAACATGAAAAAAAACCTATGGTGTGAAGTTAAGTGAATAAAGAACAGGCACATGCTTCGGATCGATTGTGGCGAAAATAACCTCGATGAATTCCAAATAATTTGTTTAGCCCGAGGAAAGTAGGCATTATTGACATATTGACATTGAGGCTCTGTACTCAGTCAGACCATCTTCGAATATACAAG
>BLAZ01000938.1:1026392-1035309 GCA_014633955.1 Acropora tenuis
CACAATCCTCACATGGATTTTTCTGGAGCAGCTGAGGGTTTTCTTCCCAATAAAGCAGTAATAGTAATTCTCAAAGTATTAACTATCATTAGATTTTGGTCAATTATAAAAGAAAGAGTTATTTATTTCAAAATTTAATCAAATGGAGTACATAATATTGTTTTAATTTTCTAAGGTGGAGGTAGGGGAAATAGCAGCATCTGCTACTCTCATTAGTCTGCAAGGAGTCCTTTCTTTGCCACCAAGTCTAAGAACAAGGTGAAAATAAAAACAAGTGTTATGAGAAAATGGCTGCTCAAAATCTAGATTTTGCATAATTTGTCATTTTTTGAGATGGACTCAAATGGCGAAGGAGGAGCTTCTTGTCATCTAACTTTAACCAACACTAGGGTGAAATTTATAGTAATAATAATAACAGAGTTATTGTTTAAGGGTTTATCCATTCAAACTGATCACTCTCCAGCAAAGCAATTTGATTGTGCAAAAAGAACAATTGGGTTGTGTGATAATGCACTGTGCAATGACATTGAAATTCTGAAGAATTACTGTTAATTTTCTGTTTAGATTGGCATCAGTTTATTAATTATTTTTAGGAAGAATCCTCAGAAATGTGTGTTTAAGTTGTAGTGTTAATAATTATTATTATTGAGATGATAATTCCGTTGAAATGTTGCAATACAGTTTTTCATATCCTGAGTAAATTATACAAGTCATGTGTATATGCAGCGTCAGTGGCAAAAAGTCAGTGGTTTAATAAAGTGGTCGTCGTGCAACGTAATTTTATTAATTATTTAACAAATAAATAAACCTAAGCCGTGTATTACACTGTGATAAAATACGACGGGCATTTGAGAACATGAAGAAAATGTCGAAAACACTCGCCTGCGGCGATTTATAAATGCGCCTGCGGCTCGTGTTGTGTTTTCTACATTTCTCGAGTGCACGTGTTCTCAAATGTCCGGACTGTTTTATCACACTGCAATACACGGCCTAGGCTTCTTTATTGGCTTTATGATATAGAGGTTATATGGCGAAAAACAATAAAACACGCTTTTTCTATGTTTTTTACTGTGATAAAACATGCGTTTTTGACCAGTCAGAGCGCGCGCAGGGTCCTACCTGTATTATAATGAAGAATCAATCCAAATGGATATTATTTTTTGTTTTCAAAGAAACCGCGCCAGTATCTATTTGTTGCTAGTTAGTCGGCAACAATTAAAATTTAGCAGTTAACTGGAAGGGAGTGTGTTACAAAACAGTTGAGGTAGCTGAGAAACATTTCATTTATCACTTCACATCCATTCTTCACGGGCTCATTAAAACTCACAAATGACCAGCTCCCAACGTCAGTGGCTTCATAGCTCAGTTGGTTAGAACGTCGCACCGATATCGCGAGGTCACGGGTTCAAACCCCGTTGAAGTCGTGACTTTTTCAGGCTTCTCTACGCAATAGCTTAAATTGCGTTCATAACTGCGATGATAATGGCTTACCTGATTTCAAATCCGTAGTTCAGCATATGAAACATTTCATATATCACTTCACATTATGTAGGGCGCGCGGAATAGTCTGGATTTTGTTCTAGTTCGACCATGTTTGGGTATTTGTACGTGTGTCGACGTTTTTCAAGGGACTTTTCCTTCTCTTGCTAAATCTCGCTAATGTTACTACCAAGCGGCGTGGAAGCGTGGCACCTTAACTCCGCCCACCTCCTTTGAACTGTGCGGCGGCCTTTTACGTCGCACCTATCTACACCTCATCACTAGCGAGTGTATGAAACGAGTCAAGTAACAACTTTAGATCACCTCTGATAGATACACTATGTTGACATTAGATTTAGTATGACTTGTTGCCGATTGATATGTAGTGTCCTCAATTCGTGGAACATTAAAGTTCGGCGACAAAAACCTGCTACATAATCCTGGGATTATCAGTTTCAGTATTACTGACACTTTTGAGCTCTTCTGAACAAGAAAAGCTTCAATCGACTCGAGCTCGAGTTCTCCGCATATGTACTAGAAGTTTCGGTTAAAGATTATTTATAATTGTTAAAGGCACAGTGAATCTTGGCAACTATGAGGAATTACAGAGCTTACCAACTACAGGTGAACAGCCACACTTGTTTTCAGTTCTGTTGAACAAATAAATCTCCTGAAATTTTCTATTTTTTTTTTCAAAGTTTGCTATTTTCCTTCGACTTTTCTTGCGAACAGCTATAAGAAAAGGCGGCAATCAGCTCGTGCATCGCGCTTGTTTTCCCGCCAAGCTCTTCATTTCTCGTATCCAGATCTCTTCCACGACCAAGTAAACATCTCTTTTTATTTAGGATGTTTTATTATGTTGTAATTAAGAACAAATGGCGAAATGAGAATAACGAACATACAAAGCCTAAGTAGAGAGTGAGTTTGAAAAGCGGGAGAAGGCAACTTACTTCCCTTCCTTTTTCGGGGAAGAAAGTTTTCATTTTCGCAGTGTAGAGGGACAGATGATTGTAAACTACATAGTGTAGTTACTTGTTACAATTTGAATCGTATACACAACGTACATATGAAAACCACACATGGTCTGCTCGTTGTGTGGGTGATGCGAGGAAGTTGAATTGAAAGCGCTTCAAAGATTGCTGTTTTCTTTTCCTAAAGCTAAAAGTTTCAAATATGGCGGAGCACGTTCAACAGAACCTGGAGAGAATGGTCCCTGAGCTGGAAGAGTTAGAGCGGTTGGGAATATTTTCAGGGGATGAAATTAGGTAGGAGATCATTTTAGTTAACGTTGTCCACTTTTAACCGTTTATAAATTAGGGAGAGTAATTATTATTATGTATCCATTGGTTCAAACATAATACTTAAGTTCAAATTGCACGGCTTTTGATGTCGGCGTGATCATGAAGTCCCAACTGCAAAAAAGAAATGTTCCTCATATTAAAGATCTTATAATTACGAGTTGATGGACAAAAGTCGTAAGCAAATAAAATATTGGTTAGTTGTAAAGGTGAAAGTATATTTTCTTACGTACCATCCTGCTTGATGACATTTTCTTGTTCTTTCATCAGCTCTTGTTTTTGTCAGTCAAAAAATTGGCATTGCGTGAAAGACGCAATGTACGTTTAAGTTAACCTCAAAAATCAAATTTATCATGAAATAACTGTTGTTTCATTGGACAGAAATATCATCAGAAAGAGACGAGACTTTGAGTATGTTCTTCATAGAAAAGGTGCTAAGAAGACTGATTATCTAAGATACATGCAGGTCTGTACTTACAAATGACTTACATGCTTTCTAAACTCTGGGTTCATGTTATGGTGTAGTTAGAAAAAAAATGAAAAGATGGGAAGCTTGTATAATTATGACAACAGTTTCTTTCTTACTTGTATACTGGTGTGCAGTGCATGTCTAAACCATCCAGTTATACTTTTTTGATCTGATTGACTCTCGGCATGGGTAGGCGCAGTAGCTTTCTGAAACTACTTCTAACTATGCAGTAATGACAAGAGATCCAACATAATGAAAGAAAAAATTCACAGGGCACCTTGTGAAAATGGCATGGCAGAGTGCTTTTTCATAAAGGTTGAACTAGAATGAGGTAAACTAAGTGTTTTGAGATACTGTAACTACAGAACACCACAAAGCAATTTAGTTACTTTTTCATTCATTAAGGATAGTGCTCATTGAATTTTAACTTGGTCTTCAGAAGTTGATTCTGAATGTCAGAACACATCTGTCATCAGAAAGGACAGGCTATTTTGCTGTTACTCCAAACGTTTTAACCTATTCATCGCATACATCATAATTATTTACTCGAGGATATAAATTATCCAGGAGTTTTGGTGAGACTCTATGTGCAAATTATTGTCTCTCCTGCATAACTGGAAGTTCGATGTAATTAGCCAGTCAGGATCAAATACGCTGACTGGTGCATAAAGTAAGCTTCCAATATCCACTAGTAACAACAGGGGCACTTTGGTTCAATTATGCTGCTGTTATACTGTAGTTTGTAAAGTTATTATTCCCATTAATTATTAATAGTAATCATTAATGTTATGTAATTACTGACAGTAAAATTCTTTGTACATCTTACAGTATGAACTGAACTTGGACATGTTAAGGAAGAGGAGAAAATCAGTAAGACCTTAAATCATACTATAATGTACATAGAGTCGAACCTCAATCCGGACTTGTAGGCACTTTGCTGAATGGTTCAGAAAATCAAGAGTCCAGTTAATTGAAAATACATAGGAGTCTTAAGATACCAAAGAAAAAAAATTGGCTATCTTAGAGAAGAGTAGTGAAATTTCTCAGAGCAACAGCAACAGCAACAGAGCAAATCTGAGACAATCAGAGCTCAGTGAAATGCACCATACTTAAGTTATGACATGTGTGACCTAGGAATGCATGTGCAAATTAATTTTGTGCTTTGAAGCAAAACAAATTCAGTTTGCACACAACAGTTGATGGAAACAAGTTTTCCTACAGACACAAAGTAATTATTATGACTAATAATTATTGACATTCACAAAAAAACTGAGACCAGTCAGAAGCAAGTTTGCATAATAATTATTGAGAAATCTGGATAATTAAGGTTTGACTGTATCATGAGTGAATGGAATCATAAGAAAGACTGCTGTTGGTGCTTGGCATTTTCACCACTAAACTCTGAGTAATTATATATAATTACAGTCTATAATAATTGTATACCATTAATATTTATTATTTTGCTAAGAACAGTTGATCTCAGAACTTCATTCACTTGGATAAGATTCTTCCAAGGTGGCAGGATTTTCAATAAAAATGAATTGAACCCAAATACCAATTAAGGACAGTTTTTGTCTTGTGCTATACTTTTTAAAAAAAAATATATATATTTCTTTTTTTAAAGCCAATCATAATTATAATTATTATACCTTCACAAGGGCTGACACACTCTTTGCAAATTCTACAATAAGAGTTGTTTTCCCCTTTTTTTCATGGTCCTTGCTTCAGTGATATTGCTACCATACAATGAAAATGATATTAGTATAGGTACAGTTTTGATACTACTACTACTACTACTACTACTAATACTACTACTACTACTACTAGTAATTATTATTATTATTGTATCACTAAATAATAACATTATTGTAAAGTTGTTTTTTGCTTGTGCAAATTACTCTTTTTGATACAATTATATCTAGAGACTGAGAATAAGAGGGCCTTTGCGTGGAGAGTATGCTGGGATAACACGGATACACAGCATCTTCCAGGTACAATGAATGTTCAAAATCATGGGCAAATCACTTGTTTAGATGGAAATTCTGTAAAGTAAAATTTGAAGTAGATCACATACAGTAGTGTGCAGTATCCTGATGTTTCATGGTGCCTGTTGCAAGGATAGTAGTTGTTATGCAATAATAATAACAATAATTATTGGTTTGGCAACCATTTTGTTACTGGGAAGTTTATGGTTACAGATCTCTGGATTTTTCTAGCAATGTAGTGAAGGCTAACAACAAGTTTACTAGCAATAGTTCTTTCCTTGTAGGAGCTACCTTCATTTAACCATACAGTAAGCAGGGTATTAGTTGACAGTCTACAGTCTATCTGTAAATAATTTTTTTTTTCAGCAGGAAATTCCAATAATAATTATTACTATTTTAACTGAATGGTGTACAACCCATTTAACAGAAGTGATTTTTATCACAGAACTACATTCAACACACATTATTATTATTATGACTTTTGTTGTGAAATGAAGTATCAAGTCTCTTTTCTTTCATATTTGTTCCCATTTAGATCGCTTTGAACAGGTTCATGGTAAGTGAATCTATTATGCTTGTATACAGTACCTTCTTGAAAAAGATTGAGATTCCTGTTACGTGCTCTTTATACAGCAATACAGTCATGTACCAGTTATAAATTATTTTTATTTTTTCTTGACTGACAAAAACTAAAAGTTAGATTGAACTTAATAAAAATTATTGTTCTTTTTAGGGAGATGTTAAACTTTGGATCCAGTACATTGATTTCTGCAAACGTGTGGTAGGGAGAGCCTTAGTTTTCACATTACTTTGTATCACAGCAGCCATGTTGGTTCCCCTATAAACCAAGGAATAGGCCCTTTGCACAACTTGATCACATGCTTATTCTTATTCAGCTCTTGTCTTGGTTCATTTTAGCACTGTACTGTGGCACTTGGGAAGACGTTTGCCCGAGCCTTACAGTTCCATTCAGAAAAGCCAAGTGAGTATTGGACGTGAAATTTTATAAATTACTACCACACAGATTCTTACTATAATTATCTGTCAAAAGTGTAGTAATACACCCTTATCACACAGCCACCATTTTGGATTTGAAATGTGGCTGGACAGGCCTAAACAAGGTAGTTGTGTTTTTTCTGAAGAGGGCATGTGCTTTCGTTTCTGCTTATCCCGCGGAAATCTAAAGTAAGAGAGATATTTACCACTTTCATACTGTAGGTACACAATAGTGATCATGTGCTATCTTGGCAATTTTGATGCCCCTCCAGCCTTGTTTCAAATCCAAAATGGCAGCTGCATGATAAGGAAGTGTTGTTGCAGTAACCTCATACTAATTCTTTATCATTGACTATCATGCAATTTTTCACTTGAGAAGGTGGGATTTGCTTTATGCAACCAAAGTCAGAACTGTCACAGCAAACATTGAGGTGTCTAAGTTTCTTATATACCGAAAGGAACCAGAAAAGAGATTAAAGAAGCTGGTAAATTTGCTTGAAACGTGGGTCAGCGAGTAACTTTGTGAAAATACAAGTACTAGAGTGCCATCAAAGGAATTCTGAAGCTTGTAATGGTAGCATCTACATTGCTCTGTAATTTCACACTCTCCTCAGCTTGGAACTATGCTCAGTGCACCAAAGACTTTTAAGCTTTTTAACAGCTAGTTTAAACTCTTGAGTTACATTTTAGAGTAGCTGAGGCAAAATTACTATTAATAATATTATTATTAATCAATTCAGAAACAAGGACTAAACTCTTTGTTATAAAAAAAATATTTCTTTATGCATAGTAGTTATACTAAAATTAATTATTCAGTGCAAGGTCACAGGCGCTTGCTGTTAATAATAATAATTATTATGTCTCTCTAAGGTTTGTGGATAATGGCAGCAAAGTGGGAATTTGAAGACAACAATAATGTTCCCAACTGCAGAGCTTTATTTCAAAGAGGGTTACGAGTGAATTCTTCCTCAAAACAACTTTGGTTAGAGGTATGTTTTGTACAATTTTCTCTGAAGGATGAAATGACATTGAATGTACCTGTGCCGGAAATGATGTAATGATAGTTGCTTGGCCATGAATGAAGGAACAACTGGAAAGATTTTTAGAGATGCGGGTCAGTGTCAATCCATGTGGAGTTGTCTTAGTTTCCAGTACTCCTCAAATTGGTAGTTTGGTTATCAGGTATTCAAAGATGGCGGTGTCTTCATCAAGCAATCTTTCGAAGCTCTTCACTGTTCCTTTGGTCTTCTTATCTAAATTGAGATCAAGGTTAGCTAAATGCAATGCGATGTACTCCCAAATATCGTAAAAATACTTCTAGTAAATTGAAGAGCTCGTTTGTGCTTAAATTGTGATCTTGATAAACTTCACTGCGTATGAAGCCGCTATTTGCGGGTTAGAGTGATTCTTTTGTTTTGTTACCATGTAATAATTATGTTAAATAAAATTGAAACTTGAACTATGATTAAACCTCTGCTTTTCTTAATTCACCGTGTTTTCAATACATTCTCTGGAAGAAAAGATTGACCTTTTGGGAAATTTCCATTGATGTGAATTTCATTTGTTTTCCCCAAAATGATGAGAAATCCATTTTTTTGACCTTGAAAATGGGGGGTCGACTTATACACGAGGTCGACTTATACTCGAGTAAATACGGCAATCTTGCTGATAAATAATATTATTCTTTATATCATCTTAACACACATGTATGTGTTTTTTCCCATGTTCAGTATTTATTATTTATTTAATATTTTATGCTTTATATATCTTAACTGTGCACCACCTAGATTAGTATGTGTATATGCGAATAGACTTCAAAACTTCAAAACTGTGTCGAAATGCTAAGTTGAATGTAAATAGAGTACTAGTGGGACACTAGAGAGTTTAAGCAAGAGATGATTGCTTTTGAAAACCGGAAGACAGTGAACATTTGCCAATTGCCAGGACAGTGGTCTCTCCCAGATTTTCAAACTAATCATTTTTTTCTAGAAGTGGAAAGACACTTAACAATATTAATTATAAACATGTTAGGGTTTGGGGTTAGGGTTTAAGATCTTTTTGTTTCAATAACAGCTTTTTAATGGTATTCTTGACTTCTGTCGGTATTAATTTTGTGAATAATCTTCAATTCCTTTTTTATTTTTGCAGTATTTCAGAATGGAACTTCTTCATTTAGAAAAAGTAAGCATGTGGCGTACATGGTACATCAATTTTGCATACAACTGCTGATGGTGTATTGTACTTTTAGTTAAAATATTCCCTATTAAGATATAAGTACAGGTGTGTCTCTCTTCACCCTGTTGGGGTTGCTCCTACAATGGGCTAGCATCCCTTCAAGGGGGAAGCAGAAAATTCATTCTTCCAATTGCTTCATTGATACAGAAATGGGGAGGCAGTAAGCTCTAGCTGTGTGGGCCAGTGGCTCATAAGCAACTTTATTGTGTAGGTGCCTGCACTGCCTGATCTGTCCTTGATTATAACATACGTGTACGTACATAGCCAGAAAAGTCTCACAGTTTGAGCCAATCAACTTGCTTGCATCATAAGCGTGCTCCATAATCTTATGGACCAGGATGCATGCTGATAGCACAATGAATCCATTGAAATGCATGTTTGTAAGCTTTCAATGGGTTTGGAGAAACTACAATTTGATACAAAAGGTCAGTGTTGGAAAACAATAATAATTTATT
>BLAZ01000939.1:17213-19713 GCA_014633955.1 Acropora tenuis
AAGAAGGCGAAGCGGTCTATGCCCGTCCGGCAGCTTTAGAATCCCGATTGAACATATAACATGTGTAACTCAACACGAGGTCTAAACTGTACTAACGAGCAGGATATTAAATGGTGTTGCAACAGGACGTTTCTGAAGGACAAAGATGCCCGCACGAGACTGCAATCCAGTCACGCCACGTCAATTTTCATCAGCTCTCCACATGGAGCTAGTTCTCATTTATTTTGTTTTGCTTGGCATGCCATTACCTGTGGAATAAACTAAACACTCCCCGATCAAATATTCCCACAGCTTCCATTACAAGCTAATGCCTGTACATGACTGCATGTCAATTACATGCATGCTTAATGCAATGCAGATTGTGTTTGAAATCTTTTCAATTTTAGAGAAAGTATTTTCCTAATATGTTAGCAAGAATATATAACCTTAACCAAATAATGACAAGAAAATACATGGATGTTGTCTCATCTTCCATACTAATTTTGCCTCTTTTGATCCAGTCACCATCTTGGTCCCCATCTTCAGCCTGTATACTAGTTCATGCATAGATCATAGTCATTTTTCTTGGACATTTCTGTCCAAGGGGCAAGGTTGCATGGGGTTATCTCTATGTAAAGCACCAACCCAGAAGGAACAACACCAGGGACAGCCACAACATCGGGAAACTTCATGCCCTGCATGATACTAAACTGATTGTTTTGCTTTGTTCTCATGTGGTTCAGAGTTCACCTCTTCAGTTTGTTCTTCCTCATTCTAATCAGTTTCCCTTTCTGCCAAAAGCTAATTCAGAATCGAAAAGGGGTGATTGAAAGATGAGTAAATTCCTGAATTTATTTATTGTTATTACAAAACAACCATAGAAACTGTTAGCATACATAACTTATGTATAGTTACATACTGTAATCTGACTCTATTTTAAGCATGTTTTGACTGTTAAGAATTATAATACACAGTACAAAACAAAAGTGGGATTGCTTAGTTGTAAAAAAGGTTTAATGTATAAGAAAAAAGAGTGAAAGTAGGTGAAATGCCTGGACAGGTGTACGTTTAGACTTGATATGTTTGGCAGCCTTGTTGTTGCAATACTCAAGGTAGTATCCCTTGTTCTAAAACGGGAAAGACACCATTACTTTTGGTAATAAAATACATCTTTTTGCACTCACGCTTTTAAGTTGAGAAACAGTGGTCTTCATAGTCGACAGTCTCCCTTGTAACCTCTTGTTGACTCTCCTCAATTTCGCTAATGTCATCAGCTTTATTAAATTGCAATAGGAAAGGCGTTTGACGTTGTCTTTTAGAAGCATATTGATAATGAAAGGATAAACTGTTCAAATCAGGTCTAGAGCTGCTATTTTAAGACTCTATTCCTAGCTTTCGTCCAATTGCGGCACCATCAAGGAATCATCGTTGGAAGTTAGAGTGGTTCTCAAATTGCTGTCGAAAAACCAAAACCAAAGCAACTACTTCGACCAATCACAACAGGAGCAAACTGCGCGATGGACCAATCACAATTCCTAGCAATTATCTTTAACTCGCTTAAAGCGCGGGAAAAATCATGCGTACATAGTGCGATTGGTTTTGGTTTTACTTCTCATTGGTTGAAAAACTGGCGGGAGTCTTTTATGCCAATCACTAAGTGTAGCAATCGCAATCACGTCATTACTTTCGGCAGTCATTTAAAAACTGCTCTATAGAGAGCTGGATCGAGCGCTGACAGGCTATTGTGCACCACTAGAAGTATAATGCAGCATAGTTTCAGGAGCTTTTTAAATAACGACGAATCGATAATAGGGAAGTTAAAGTTGAATTTTATTAAGTTTCAAGTTTATTATGACAGCTCTCATGTTAACTATTACAGTTCATTACAAATAGGCTAGTCTCGAATTGTACAGGAACAAAAGAACAGAGTCGAGGTTCAGGGGAATAATTAGCATTTTGTATTGTTCAAAACAAAGGAAGATGCAAATTATTCCCCTGAACCTCAACTCTGTTCTTTTGTTCCTGCACAATTCGAAACTAGCCTATTACTCAGTCTAACTTATTACAAAAGAATTAGTCACACTTGGAAACAGCGACAACTAATCTAGGCAGGTAGAGTGAAATTAACCTGCCTACATCTCACACACATTTTAAATTGACGAATGTTCCATACTTAATTTGATTGTAATCATACCTATTTCTTAAACCTATATTTTAAACACTAAAAACTTGCCTAGAAAAAAATTTATGAAGAAATGTTGTTATGGTAATTATTCATTTTAACGCTGATTTAGAGAACAAATGTGAGCATTATCGCTTGCACTCCTTTCTACAAATAAATGTGTAATTATTTTTGCCCCGCTATAAATATTTCCTTGCCAAAGCTTTTAAAATATGCTGATAACTTAAGGAAAACCGATACTGAATGAGCACTGAAATTAACAGAGTTCACATTCTTGTCAAACACATTTCCAGGGTCTTTCATCTTGTTGATGAAGACTTAGTGGAAGATCTTAGAAAC
>BLAZ01000940.1:12548-15048 GCA_014633955.1 Acropora tenuis
CAGATGCAGGCTAGGGATAGGGACAGTTAAAGATGACAACGAAACTTTAAGTATGGTCAGGGATGAGTTGTGTAACCGCAGTCAATTTCGATCTACTTTCGGCTGAGTACAAACTACACAAATACTGTCCACCCTGAACGCTTTTCCATGGTTTGCTCATTTATGCCCATACAACCTTGAACTATAGAGTGTAGGAGCTCCGTAAAAATATTCTCAATAAAAGGTAATCAGAGCCGAAGTTTGGCCTAATCCTGAATCAAACTTCGCTAAAGTCAAATCATTGAAAAGGTACCCACTCACACGAACTGGTTCGACGGAACAGGATAACCAAGCGTTAAATGCGCATTTACAAGCGGAATTGCTTAACTACGGCTGTGATGACCGCAGGTAACTACAAACAACTTAATGCCGGACCACTATATTAGAGCCTACACAGTGCAGTTACCGAGTTTTCAGTTCTGATATGTTTCTGTGAAAAATAAAAAAACCTGAAGAAAATTGATAACCTAAAAATAATTTTCCTTCCTTCCTCTTTCCAAAATTAGATTTCGGCGCATTCAAGACATCAAACTGTACATCAATATTACAGACAGCAACAGTAATAGTACCACCTACTACTGACTTAAGGTGACAATATGGTTGAAACAAAAGGTCTTGCATGGGAATCCCAAGACCGAATTCAAAACGATAGTCATGCGCTAAAGACCTCTCCAAACAAAGCTTGACCAAATGTTTTTTTTTTCTTTAAACATGTGTGGTTGATTCCATAGTTGATAGTCATTTTTTTGGACCATGCTGTAAAAGGGGAAAAGGCAGAATGAGGTAAACCCTATGTGAAGTGCAAACCCATGACAGGCCAGACCACAACATCGGGGTTTTCCCCATTTCAATCTAATTTATTTTAGCTCATTTATTGTCTTCTTGATTTTTTTGTTTGGATTCGGTTATATAACTGCATACATTTCAGCCATATTTGTCTTGGGTTGCCTGTAAGAGCCCATCCCCTGCCAACTTGCATTTGATCTACCGTGCTTATTACATCTTCCATTCACATAACAACTGAATGTTTCTAAACGATGAATAGCTTGTCTTGGTAATCTCTGAAGGGGAGTCTCAGTGCTTCTAGGATCCTGCGTGAGAGCAGCTCTGGGTCTACACCTTCTTCGACTTTAATGTTTAATTCTGGCGCAAGTTCTCCCACTCCATTGAATGCATCACGGTATTCTCTAAGTAGGTCGCACATCAATAGCCTTTGCAGCGAGGATTTCTAAGTATCTACCATTGCACTGGTTGTGCGGCTTTGCTTGCAACGAGATTAGCACAGCTTTGGTGTTCTATGGGTATTAAGCTGACTTTGTCTTTGTGTTGTTCTTGGGTTGGTTGGTGGGATCTTCCACTTAACAATGAGGGCTTAGGAGTTGTGGAGTTGAGCATCCTTAGAACTTGCGTGGTATACATGGCTTGTCTGTGAAATTTAGTTCCTGTGACCTATATTGCTTTGGCGGCATTGCACTTACCTCCTGGGTCAGTCTGAAAGGTTGCTTCCTTTCCTACTTTTATTTGCATGGTTATTTTGTTAACCATGCAAATAACCATGCAACCCTTTCAATAGTTGCTTTCACTGCATTGACTTCGTGTTCACTGTCAGTCGGGTCAATGAAAAGGACTGAGTGGATTCGCCTGAATAGCGTGAGCTTTTTATTTCCAGTCGGTGAATGAAAGTCTTCTTGTTTTTCTGTTGTCGGCAAATATACCTAAAATGATCGCTTTTTCCACCTTTCATCCACGTTTTCCCATAAACAGGGCAAGAAGAGCGGTTTTGCTTGTGTGTTTCCTTAAAGTATTTATCATGGGTCGGGTCTTTCTATCTTTGTTTGTCTTCTTGTTTTGAGTGTCTATCTTCTCTGCTTTTGTTTTAGGCTCTTGGTACCCCAAGAATTCATATATGATGTTGAAACATGAAAGTTATGGATCAGTTTTCGATGTAATCGACTTCATTTGTTGTGGAGTTGCTTCATTGCTCTTAAAGATATCGATGACTCGACTGGGGAAAAGCTTCATTTCTTGACGTAACGTCTTGTTACTTAGATGACGATTTACCCGTCAGTAGCAGGAACGAATATGTAATCAACACGGCATGGAAGTGGCCTAAAGTGAGTACAGTTATTATTGTCTTCTTGCATTGTTTTTTACTTTGGATTCCAGTTTTAAAGGCATTATCTTTACGCCATACTCTTTCAAAACTACAGAAATTTTCAGAGAGTAGAATTTGCACTAATTATTGCAATTTCAACACTGTTACTTGCGTTAAAGTACTTTGAAACCCCAATAATGAAGAGATCTCAACTTCTAACTTAAATTCTATTGTTCTCAAAAGGATGTTAAAAGGATGCTTATGGGAACTATCCTAACATGTTAAGCATATAAAGCTGATTGTATAATTTGAAAACTATATCGATTTTTATAACTTTAAATTTGTTTCAGATTAAACAATGAATTA
>BLAZ01000940.1:80601-83101 GCA_014633955.1 Acropora tenuis
TGCTCAGCAAACCTTATTTCAGTATTAACCTCTTGAACTTAGTAAATGCATGGCAAACAACTGTTATAAATGAAGTGTGTTCCCTATGTTCAACATATATTAAACTATTTTCACTGTTTTTTCACCAGTACAATTAAAATTGTACCAGTTCAAACTATTTTGTACCAGTTCAAACTATTTTGTACCAGTTCAAACTATTTTGTCCCAGTTCAAAAACAAATTGTTCCAAAGTAAAAATTGAACTACAACATCTATCTTGATTTTGAAAAAGAAAAAGGCGAGAAAACTGGCAACGATTGGCGCGTAGATGATTTGTCTGGTGATCATGCAAAGACAAATGAGCCTTTAGCCGAAGAAGAATGTAAACAGCAGCAAGCTGAAAAAAAAAGAAGCGGCTAGAGAGCTTAACTGATAGATTAAACCTTACCACCGTAGAAAGGTTAAAAAGCAAGAGCTGACGTTTTGAGCGTTGGCCCTTCGTCCGCTGTCTCATTCCAGGACCGCTCTACGTTGCCCTAATTTTCACGAGAAACGTGTACCTCTGCTAATGTTATTTATTGCATTACCTATATAGCTTTCGTAAGAAACTATACATTGGCGAAACAAGAAGACGACTGGGAGACCGTTTTCGCGAACACCTCCGCGATGTTGAGAAGGATAACAAGGACGCATCCAAGCCCGTAGCCCGACATTTTAGGCTTCCACAACATTCTAACTCACACGTGGCCATCTGTGGCCTTTAATTGCTCAATGGCGCACGTAAAGCTTCAAAAGTCTAGAACAAGGATTCAGTTTTCAAATTGGCAACCTTTTAAACTCTATTTTCTATCTCTTGCTACATCAACAGGTTTCAACCAATAGCGTAGCTCCATCCTTGTCTTTATAAGCTAACTCAACCCACAATTCCTCCATTCGCTCCGACGAACGACCAACGCTCGTTACGTCAGCTAATGTTTTTCAAACTTTCAACGGTGGTGGTGGTAAGCCTCAGGTGATAAACCCAATTCTTTTAAGAATTGATTGTCAATCTCCCAGCGACGCCGCAACACGGTTTCTTTCGAAACTCTTCCCATCCATTAACTGATAGGTTGCCAGGGATATAAAACTACGACTATAAAAATATGCAGGAACCTTGACGTTCTCTCTTACAGTTTACAAATACAGACTTACTCCTGACACGACCTCAGTCCAGGACCTCGTCTAATGTGGTAGACTCGGCCTAAAATGACCGCCGCTTAGCGCACATTGTGACGTGCGTAAGAATTCGAATAAAAGGGATATGTGATTTTTTTTTCAAATTCATATTTTTAGTTGCTGCAACTTTTTTTTGAAAACATAAAAAAATATTGGGTTTCATCCATTTTAATGATTTAAAGCCCTACACAGCTTACGCTATTTGTTGCCTGTCCTTTTTTTCAGTTATTGCAAATTTGAAACAACACAAGTCATGAAGTTACTGGTCTTTTCAACGCTCCTGCTGTTGTTTGGTAAAGTTTTATCACTTTGATAAATTTATTAAAGGCAGAGTCTTCGCATTCGAAACATTGTGTTGTTAATACGCTCTTACATCAAAGGTCTGCAGGATCGTGATTCAGTGTCTTAGTACAAAATATTGCAAAGTAATAACATCTGAGGGAAAATTAACCGGAAACCCCGTTGGATTATGATAGAGCAATTTACATCATGGATAGTTTTATCCACACTTTGAACATTTGAGGCCTATCTAGTTTCTTTGAGTGTATAAAAGTAACTTCTTGTAAACCATGTCTTAATTCTAGCCCTACTATTCTCGCCCATAATTAATTCTTGTTGTTTGATCTTCTTTTCCTTATTGAAGGCGTCAGTGAAGGTAAGATTCTCACGTTTCTGTGATCGATTTATTATTTCATGAGTCAAAAATGAGAATATTTTTAAGTCTTTTTTGGACTGGAAAAATGGGACCTGGATAACAGTTTGGCATTCAGTTTAAGTGCAATGTTTTAATGAAACGAATTAAGATAATCATCTCTAAGATGTTTTTAATTTTCAACTTTAACTGTAGCTCTCACCACAAATAAAAAACCGGAAATGAGATTTAAAGAAAATTTTCACTGAGTTTTGGCATAAAGTGCACCCCTTCTTCCTGTCTCATTCCCAGGACCTCTCGACGTTGCCACTAATTTTCTAAGCAGGGAACCAACACATTTTTCTTGAGAAAAATGGCTATCAACAAGGTCATTGGCATTACTTTCATGCTTTGATGCTTTTGCTTAATCGTTTGAGAACCTCTTTTTCAAGTTTACAGTTTGAAGTGCTACAGGTGTAGAAGCTCCATTCGGAATTGTGTGTTACCTCAGCATAGAATTGCTGTTACCTGCGCGGAAAGTCTCACCTGTTTTAACGCAACCTCTTCTGATCGTGGAGAATCAATACTTGGTAATAAGTTTTACTCAAATTTCATGTTTTCTAGTGCCAAAAAGCAAATCTGTTTCATGTACAGAGAACACTGCGGTACGTTGAC
>BLAZ01000940.1:103101-105601 GCA_014633955.1 Acropora tenuis
GAGGATTTAACTTACATTGTTTTTGCTCTTGTAAAAGGACAAACAAAAAATAAGAAAGCTTTCATTGATCCAATTTCCCAAGGACAAGCAAGCTTTCTTTAATTATTTCAGGGCTTGGTTAATCGATCACTCCTTTTCCACTCATGTTAACCATGTCACTGCCTGTTTGTTTTGTTTTTTGCTTCTTTCCAAGATCCTCCTTGCCGTCGTTTCATTATACTTTCGGTACCTTTCCCCAAAAAGCCAGGTCACAGGCTAAACTTACTGTAGTTTAAATGTGAGAGTGAAACAAATTGAAACTCTACGGGTTTCCAATGAAGGGGTGCATTTGTGATACAGCAGAAAAACAATATATTTGGAAGTGGATAAATCCAACAATAATCTTGAGATTCCAGCAAGGTCATACCTGGTTGCTGTCCAAGATACTAAAGGCTGGCCATGGCCAATAATCGTGCGTTCTGATTGTGGAGGTGAAAATGTGTTGGTTGATGCAATAAAATCCTATTTTCGAGCAGATGGAGCTGATGAGTTTGCAGGGTCCAAAACTCACCAATATGATTTCTTTTCTTCAAACTAGAGAATAGAAGGTGTGGTAGTCTTTCTCTAGACAATGTCGCACAGATTTCAAAATAATTATGAGCTCATATCAATTGAAAGGCATGATATTAATATGTATGATGTATCTTCTGTATCTGTTAGATTTCACGAATCTTCTGTTCAATTTAGGAGCGACGGTTTTTAAGTTTTCTTCTTGCTTTTTCCTTGTAATATTTGATGACAACGCGTCTTATTCCGTCCCAGAAGACGCGGTCGTCGTTTACGTCAATTAATTCATTAAGTCACTCATTATATTTTGTGGTAAAAAAACAGGCGAGGGATCATCTAAAAACCAAAGCACTATTTCTAACAAGAATGGCCAAAGGGCTGTTTATCTAGACCATTTCGCGTCAGAGTAGTTGCGGAATGATGGGACTTTACTGCGGGAATTATTTTTGTTATCGTTATATCATCTTGAATCTCTGTACTACTAAAGAAGCAATCCAAGCGTCTTCTTATTAAAGGTTTTTTTGAGACCAAGTAAATTGCCCTGTCTGGACTGCAGATTCTCCAAATATCGATGAGGTCGTTGGCAATCATCATTCATTTGATTTTCTTAACAGATGGTTTAGAATGGATTCTGCTCCCTAATAATCAAGATTTGAATCAAGAAATTGGAATCACCGCCAATGATATTCTGGCAGTCGACCGGGGCCAACGTTGAAATCTTTCAGAATATTGGGAAGCTGTTCAAAGGAAACGCATTGCTTACTGCCTTCGTTGAAGGAGAGTTGTCAATGATAGAAAAA
Source organism: Acropora tenuis (assembly GCA_014633955.1). Lineage (NCBI taxonomy): Eukaryota > Metazoa > Cnidaria > Anthozoa > Scleractinia > Acroporidae > Acropora > Acropora tenuis. The sequence goes on from BLAZ01000940.1 coordinate 104,448, forward strand.
AAGAACATTCCATCCGGAAAGGCGATCTTGCTCAGTTCACCTGGGAATCAAAGATATTTAATTCAGGGATGTATAAGAATTTTATTCACGTTGGCCAGTAAACGTAAAAAAGCCCGGTTTAGTGTTGCTGGGGCTCTTGAATCGAAAAAAAAGTGCCTCCAAAACGACAACTAAGGCCTCCGAAGACGGAAGAGAAAGAGAAAAAAGGACTTGGCAGATTCCATTCCAAAGGTTACCGGGAAAGCAACAAAGTAGGCGTTTAAGGTTTTATCCGAGTGGCAGATATCAAGGAACAACAAAGAATTCTACCCTGTTTAACTTAGAAATTAACACGTTGAACTATTATTCAATTTTCTGATAAGGATCCTTGATGTCTAACTCTTCTTTCACAAGCATGTAGACAACTGCTATGGTCCGCTCGCTTGTTTCTTTACTTTCGTTAAGAATTCCTTTACCTGAAATGTATTTTTCCTAGGAATGCCGATACATTTCAATTTCTGACATCCGCTATAACAAATTCCAGCCATAAAATTTGCCTGCATCACTGTTCAGAAGTTGATAATTGGTTCTCTTTCAGGTCCTAAGCGTCGCTCTCACATCAGCAATCTCCACTACTTTGCAAACGTTCAGGCTTTCCTTGAGTTCGCCTACTGCGGGAATGATCGGTGTTCTACACCTTAGAATCTAAAACGGACACATCTCTTTCGAGATTGCTAACTGATTCTTCAGTGCTAGAAAAAGCACATGGCTGTTGAGTTAATTAAGAAGCAGTTCAGTCTACTTCGTCGAATTTATCGAGTTTTGGATAGCTTGGATGAGATACGATCAACTTTCACGGCAAGGCCTTCCGCCATGGTTAAAGCTTCATGGATAGTATTTTCCGAACTAGAACTGTCCTTCTGTTTTTTTTCTTCGGGCAAGAGGGAAGAATTGTCCGAAGAAGATATAGATCTTGTCTTTCTATTAACAGTAAAGGTCAGTCTTTCTATAAACGGTATGTAGAAGTTAAACTTAAGTCTTCATTCAATAACCGCCTCTAAATTGTGTTGGAAACTTCTGACGATCATCTAGGTATTTCCTTTCAGCACTTTACAAGCACACCACTTTATTCCACGATCATATTCCTGTCTACGAAAAAATATCTATCTAATTTC
>BLAZ01000940.1:110601-113101 GCA_014633955.1 Acropora tenuis
TTTAATTTAAGTAACTATGTAATCATAGTAAGTGGTAAACGTATGAATGCTTTATGGGATCGAGTGAGAGCACAAGAAGAATATCAACGGAAAATCAAATACGAACCCCAATAAGCCGCGATTGCATGTCTGGAAATTAGCTATAGCTCTCAAAAGCAATAAGACATTCTGTGATAAAACTGCTGGAAATACTTCATGAAATAAAAGTTTATTTTGGAGATTCATTAGTACACAATCCAATCGTTTAATCAGGTCTCATGTCTGCAATAAGAACTGATGCAGCCAGCAAAGCAACTGTACAGCTTGTACAAACATCAATGCGTGAGTCCGTTCATCTTCGGTCCTTTAATGATGTGCAAGTTTCATGATGTCATGCGTAGAAGGACTGCGACTTTGACGGTTCTGAAATTGAGTATTCAGTTTGCATTTGAACCAAAAAATGCGTATCATTACAGTTGTCATCACGTTTTGTTCTAGCGCCGCTAACATTTCATAACTGTCATAGTCCTGTTAAGTTTGTGGATACGTCCACCAATTTAGTACGCACTCGGTGTGGGGCGAATGATACATGATTCCTATTGCTACGTTTCCCCGCTTCATGGTACTTGTACGTGGGCCATCACTATGAACCAGGGCCAGGGACCACGGTTCCTTGCTCCATTGATATAATGCGTCACTGTAGCATTTTTTCTAATGCACAGGTCTAGAAAAGCCAAAACCTTTTGGGCCTTTTCTTTTTGTGCCAAAGGATTAAAAACACGCATAATGTACATGTCATGGTGCAGTAGATGCTGTGACAAAGGCTGTTCGTGATTGACAATAGTTGACGCAGTGCCTTATTGAATGGATACATTTTTTTGTGTGTTGTGGGGTGGGGTGAGGGCGCTCAATAGTATAATCACTACAGAAGTGCTAAGTAGAGGAAAAAAGCTACTTGTTATAGAGGAAAAAGTCTTCAAATTAGTCATTTGTCTAACAACATCATACAGTAGCATAAATAAGTAAATATTTCTTCAAAGATCTTCGAGAGAGCACAAAAATTTGATTCATAAGTTGAAACAATACATTTATCCGTTCAAAGCTGCGGTAGATTCTCATAAGTTTATAAAGTTCGACAACAAAATTGCAGCGTAAAGATGACATTCGTCCAACCATTGAGGTTCTTTGAGATCGACCATTGTTTTTGCAAAGTCAAAAATTCACACGTCTTGGTAAGGTCATATACCACCACGTAATTCGTTATTTATCAGCGTCACCCACTCACACAGTATATTACAACTATTATGTCCAGAGAATGGAATAGCTTTGCTGCTCATTTGTTATATAAATCAAAAGCGCTTCTAAAGACTGTCTCGGTATTTTGCTTTGCGCACACGTTACGGGCTTGTTTGCCAACACAGAGTTACTCACTCACTCTTACAACCCGGTGACGTACTGCAAAAAAAGATCAAAGAGAAAGATGAACAGTTGTTCCTCGTTCAGCACAGGTGCATGACAAATAATGTTTCATCTTCTGAGAAGAAGAGGGTAAGAGTTAAATTCTTACAGATCTGAGCTCGAGGTCATAAAATCTTACAAGGTCCCTGGTCAAAATTAAAAGTGAGCATAAAAAGTGATTCTAAGAGTACCGCAAACTATTCCAGTGTGTAATAAAAGCATTGCAAGACTTTAAAATGCTTTCGCCAGTCGAGAAAGAACCTCAGTAGCTTACCGTTAAATTAAAGCTAAAAAGAGTCAATCAATATAAAGGCATCACAACTTTTTCAACACTTCAATGCAAAGCCATTGTTCGTCACAAATTTTTCTTCATTCGTTTTAGCACGATTCATTTTATACAAGGCAAAATAGGAGCATGCAATGGTATCTTGGGATTCAAGTTCACGTGCAGTAAACCTACGATGTCTCACTAACCATTATCCAAAGCGGCAAGTTAACAAATATCACTTTTAATCTATTATTTGTATGATTATGATTATTAAGAAAGTGGTGGACTTCTAATCCTGGTACTGTGCAGTTGCTATGGTTTCCCTACTGAGACGATATAAACTTACTGTTAAACAGTCTGTAGAAGCGCAAGCTCCTACTTCGTTTTAATTACACACCGCATCTTGAGTGCGCCTACAATCCGAGAAGCTATTAGCGACTATACAGTAACGACTAGCGATCTAAATGGAAAATAGTAAGCGGATACTAGCTATCTAAACAAATCAAAACGGCAAAATATGAAACAAATAAGTGCAAACTGAGGTGAGATAATGAAGGTAGCCAAAGGCGAAAACGATCGTTACAATGCTGACTTATCATTTTGTCCTAACATGTAAGAGAGAAAGATGTGCCTATGAAAAGAATGTGCTAAAAAGACCACACGGAATAAATAATGTACCCTAGTTAGTTATCACAACATTCGCTCGACACTTGACAACATTCTCACAGCGGGCAAATCATTAACAATGCAATCAGCACTACACAGAAGTTCAATTCCAGTTTCTACACAGTCTAA
>BLAZ01000940.1:123101-125601 GCA_014633955.1 Acropora tenuis
GAACCCTTCCCCTGACACCTGAAGAGAACCCCTTTCCAAAACTTCGTGTTCTTTGGAGGTGAATTTCGTTTGAAGAGGACACACAGTGGAAGCTTCGATCCGTCTCCGCGACAAACAAGCATACCAGTGAACCTGTCCTTTTCGTGGCCCGTGATTAAGATTGTCACACTCTTTCCTCCCTTTTCTGATACTGTGGAATTTGCCACGATGTCAAAGATAAGTGGTGTTTGGTCTGCGTTTCCAATGTTTTTAAGCTCAAATTCATATCTTCTCCTTGGCCCTGCGCAATGACGGAGTGCTGTAACCTAACAAGTTTCTTTTCGTAATCCTGTGGAAGCTTTTGCGCAATTGTGTTTTTTCGTCGTATGGAAAAACCATAGCGTTCTATAAAACCATAGCACCAGCGTCTAGAAGCTACGCAGTTGAAACTGGATTCTCGCTTAAACTTTCTTTGCTTCCCGTCTGACATGCAGTTTTGTGGCTGTCGTTTGCCTTCTAAGGTTCGATGTCCATTCTCAGTTTGAGCTTGTGGACTTTGAACAGCAGCACTTTTACGTTCAGTTCGCATATAGCCAACCTAGTGTGTGGTGGCGTCCTGATTCTGTGCAATTGTTATTGCGTCTTTTAAAGTCAATGCTGATCCTGTCTCAACGCACTTGTAATACGCTTCTTTGGCGCGTCGTCTCATAACTATCACAACTCAAAGTAGTCTGTCACGGGCTTATCGAATATTCACACTGGTTACGTAGAATAGTGGCCTTGTTCATGTACTTTGAGAGGCTTAGATCACCTTGCTCCAGGCGAAGAAAATTTGGTTTCTTAGAAAAAAAATTCTTAGAAACACGCTTGGATCGGCCTCCTGCTCTGCCGAGAGCTTCCATGTCTTAATGTGCTTTCTTCCAGTTTTCCCTGCCCATATGAGAACGTAGTTTCCTTTAACAGCTTTGCCTTTCGACGTCAAAAGAAGTTCGCGCTCCTCAACCCAGTCCATACAACTCTGTATCAGTCAGGACCTGGAGTAGAATCTGCTTGCAGCGATAATGAATGTCCAGGTTCAGCCATGATCCACTGGAAAGCTTATATGTAATCCGTGGTCTTAACACCGGCTGGGTTTGTAAACTCCTGGCTTCAAGCTAAGTACTCCAACTTTGCGGAGGATCCTTAATTAACTATTGACAAACGGTATAACAACATGAACTACACGACAACCTAGGCAAAAGAGAGAAGTGATACGTGAAAGAGTAGAGCGAGTACTTATGCGTTATGCATTGAATATCCAAAACGGCTGGGGACAACCTGAATAGATTAAAACCGAGTGGCCATTGTAATAAAGGGGATGAGGAAACAATGTGCAAAATGAACTAGTAACAACAGGTACATGATGAAACAGGATATAACGATATGGGATTGCGCATGCAGTTATGTAACACTCAGGGCATCATCATAAATTTTTCATTGATTGTGTGTCGTCTGCTTTCGCAGAAGTCATATTTCCCGACCAAGAGAATTTTTTTTGAAAAGGAGGAAGAGAGAAAATTTAGATCAACCATGACACCAGTCTGCATTTATTATTATAAATCAATCTGATGATTTGGCAACAAATTCCACAGCACAGTGACATCAACAAAACTATCAAATGTTAATTTAATCTAATTCTGCCATACACACTTATCAATAATTTTTGCAGTTGGGCAAACACAATACCTGTACACCAGTTTCACAAAGAACCATGTCCTCTTTGGTGGATCGAACATCTAAACATACGCCAGACTTTAATAGTTAACAATTCACTTTGTGCAATTGAACTAAATAAACGCAGTCATCACGCAGCTACAGAACTAAAATATATGCTTTGATCGGTTCATTGATGCATGCAATGTAATGTGCACATTCATTAAATGTTCAAAAGCTTAATTTACTTCAATGTGACAAAAATATAATCAAGACAAATAAGTACACCAGCAAAAATGTAACTTAATATATAATATTGAAATAATAAATTAACTATCAGTTAAAAGTCAAAAGTTATTTTTTTTTTTCGGGAATGCTGTGGATGCTTATTTCGAAGTATTCCAAATGACCGAGAGCAAATAGCACTTGAGCAATAGTGCTATTCATCGATGTCAGTTGACAAAAAGATCAACTTATTTTGATAGTAGGCTGTTGTGTTCCTCTTTTCTTTCCTCTGTGTTTTGTAATCTGTGAAGTTCTTTGGTCTTTTATGCATATGAAAGGCAAGAATTAGTATTTTTGCCGAAGGGTCCTTTGAAGGTCATGTATGACTCGTAAAGGCCAATTTTCTAAATAAATAGAAAGATAATTGCAGGAAACAAACTGGGATGCACTATACAGTATTTGAGTCTAAATAATTACTTGGATTGGTTTTTATCGTAGAATCGAAATAGGAATCGTTCTGTCAAGGTGTCAAAATAAAACTATTTTCCCTGAAGCTAACAAAACATTGATATGTTAGAATTAACAATGAGTCATTGAGACTTGT
>BLAZ01000940.1:156927-159427 GCA_014633955.1 Acropora tenuis
GTGCTTCATCAGTGTAAATTATGTACAGTCCAATAGAAAAGCAGCATGTTTCTGCATTCATTGTTATCTCAGGTTCTTTGAGCATATTTCACATGATCCTTGTATAAGTAGTTTGTAATTGCATTCACACGCCAGTATTAAAATTACTCTGCTTCACTCTGCACCACTTATACAACAGCCGTGTGAATCTTAATTTCCAGATATGCATTATCACAAGGTGAATCAGTCTCGGCTAAAACAGCATTTATTGTGTGGTGGATTGGACAGTACTGTAGGTTGTATTTTGTGGGTGGCTTTTGTTGTTATCATTTACTGTAAATGAGAAGCAATTCAGCCACATAGCTGCAAAGAATTTTAATCAATAAGCTATCTAAGATCTTACCTGGATTGCAGATACCAGGGATTCTCTCTGGATTTTCTTTTCCACTTAGCTACTTCCCTACTATCGTCTCTTCTATTCCAAAGGGATTTCAGGCAGGTTGGGATTCCAAAATTCACTCAAAAACAGAGATTAATTCAATGAGAATCAAGTGCAAATGGTGTTGTCCCAAAGACCCAGACAATGAGTGACAAGAGGGTTCTAATGCGGCAAGTCTGTATCACTGTGTGACCATGACAACTGTCAGTCAGGAGCACTGTACTAATGAATCATGTAACCAAGCTGATTACCCGGCTTATCCTAGCCAAGGAAAGGGGGCTCACTTGCTGGACTGGGCCAACAAAACATCAGTTGAACATAAGGAATAAGTTATTTTATGGAGAAAAATAAAGATTCATTATACGAGTACATTTATTCATATTCTACAAAAATTCAAACTAATGTAATTAACTCAATATTCAATATTCCTCTTCCATATCCCCAAAATCAAGGCTTAAACTGTTTCATATACCTTTTAATTAAACTAAAAATATTGACTGTAATTTTCAAATATTTTGATTCAACAATCCAGAATTCATGTCTCATAATAGACCATTTTACAGTTGTGTGCCTAGTTACCTGGCCTTTGAATGAAAGTGAGGCTGGAGTTGACCTTGTTTTGATAGAAACCTCACTGCTTTTCATATGCAAATTCCTACTAATTAGCATGAGAACAGCATCATTAACATGAGAAAAGCAGGGAGGTTTCTATCAAAACAAGGTCACCTCCAGCCTCACTTTCATTCAAAGGCCAGGCAACTAAGCAAGAAACTGTAAAATGGTCTATTCTTATATAAAAATATCAAAATGGTAATACCGGTAGTCAGCAACTCTCTTTACCCTTTCACATGATAAATTCATTTTGATATCCTTTGGTTTCACCACTTCCTTGTCTCTTTTCCTTGTCTCTAAACAGGCTAGACATAAGTAATGTAACATGACAAAGGTTTTCATTTTTTTGGTCTTTGCTGGGATAGTAATGGTCAAATTATTGATTCCTCCAACAATCTTGTGTGAAGATCAAACAGAGCAAAATGGATTATAATTTTATTAGCTTGTTTCTGCAGGCGCCTGGGCTAGTTCATTGTAAATGAAAGACTGCATGGTTAAAAAGTGTAGTACAGTTATGTTCAGGTTATTGTCAAAACTATAAATGTTATCATTGACATTTAAGAAGTTAGAAAATGTTCATTTGGGAAAAAGTTATATTGTTAAGTGGACAGCTCCAAATAAAATAATAATTTTTATTCAAATGAACGAACTAAAACTTCCAAAGTCTGCTGCACACACACACACACACACTCACACACTCACAGACTCACACACATCCTGTATACGTACATTTTTTTTTCATTGGTTTGTACTGTAGGCTGCATTGGTGTCTGCTCTTGTTGAGTGCTTTCTGGGATGGTGGGGTGGCTTGGCTTGGTTGAAGGAGGCTTTGTCAGATGTTAGTTGCGAGAGGCATTTGTTGATTGCAGCTGGTATGTTTCTTATGTTGTTAAGTGGGTGATTGCTTTTATGATGTATGTATTGAAGTGTGGTGCCAGGGTTTTGTGTATAGGGCTGATATAGGTGTTCTGAGTGACAGTAAAGGTGACATCTAGGAAGTTAAGTACTTGTTTGTAAATTTAACACTGTTGTTGTAATTCAATTGTGAACAGGTTGGCCATGAAGCTCCAGATTGCACGAAAGGTACCCTTTGCAGTATCTGTAAGGATCCTTCTCACTTGGCTAAAAGCTGCCCGTGTGGTTGGATTCCTCCTCTAGCTCCGGGTGTGCCCGAAGATCGCCATGCAGTACCTCCTGTCTCTCAACATGGAATTGATCCACAACCCTCTCAAGAACTTTTCTCTCTACCTCCTTCTCCGCAAGATTCGTCTTCGCAGTCTTCACAATCTTCCTCTTCTTCACAATCTTCTTCATCTTCTTCTGCGTCTGTTGTTTCTCTTGCATTTTCTCCGATTACCGAATCTCCGCTAGAAGATTCTACATTTGCTGATGACCTCGATGATGCTGCCATGGTTGATGATGTTCCTGTAACTAATTCTCCGCCTCCTATGAATACTCTGACTGCTTCTG
>BLAZ01000940.1:172921-190421 GCA_014633955.1 Acropora tenuis
CAAGGCAGAACCACTGTTTGACTGCACGGGTTGGGTAGAACTCAGAAACAGGAGGGCCCTCAGAGGAAAGAAGAATCAGGTCCTCAAATACTGATACACTGAGAGTTGCCCTGGTGCTGCTCTTGATTCAGTTCTGCGCAGACACAGCTGGCTCACACTCTGGGACAGATATAGGAAAGACAAGAACCATTTCCACCAGGTTTAAGACGTACATCTTTGTAGTAAGTTTTGCAAGGCTGCTTAGGGAGCAGTGTGTCCCATAGGCTGCTGTAATCCATCTTGAGAAACTGGCAATTGATCTGAATTTTCATAAACATCCACTGATCTTGAATGGCACTTATGCCACAACCTGCTCTCTCTAAAATGGGGCAAAACCACTTAACCAACTGCCGAATCTCTTCTCTTCCATAATCTATTAGTTCACTAGGACATGTTGGCCAGCCGTCAGCATTAAAAACAAGCATGTCTGACTACTTCTTTAGGACCATAACTGATCACATCGATCGGTTGTTTCTTGGCACTGAGCAAGATGTTAAATCTTTTACGAAGACCTTGTGTTGTGAGATTCACAGCTGTACCCATTTCAGACTGGAGACTTTCTGATATACTTTTCCTACGCTTGGTTTGTCCTTGAAGAGAACCTCTTAGAGCAACCCCTTGGAATGGTTGAGTACTTTCGATCATCTTCTTGAACTTGGTAAGGTAATCATCTGGCTCAGGATGATTTCTGAGGCACTCCACTCGTGTCGTTGTTTCCGTAAGATGTGACACTGCTGTTGGGAGGATGATGTTGTCTCGCTGCATTTGGAGACTTAAACGGCTTAAAATGGAAAATAGGTCTGCTAAAAAATGACAGGATGGAAGAAAATAGATGTTTCAAATGACGTCACTAAAACTCGTTTTTTCCTTCAATACACCTTATGGTGAACTCCAGGCATTTAAATCTGTTTGGATCAGCTGACAGTACCAGGGCTCGAAATGTTCCAGACTATTTACCTGAGTTTAGTGACAGGCAGAACATTTTTTTTCCCTGTCTCCACCAACATCCAACTTGAACAATATCATTTTTGTATTATTATATTGAGGCCTTTAGTTTGCCCACTAGCATCCACTAGTCTCCAGGGCCCAGTTGTTCGAAAACCCGATTAGCGCTAATGTACAATTAAATTTGCTAATCGCAGCTTAAATTTTAATCGGCAGTTAGTTTCTGTTGTTCAAAGCCTGATTATCCCTAACCCACTATTAAATGAAGGGTTAAATTTAACCCACCTCGCTAGGTGGATTAACTATTTAATCGGCTGCATGATTAAAACAAAAACAAAATGGCTGGCTTGTTATATGGTTGTGTTGCTGTGGGTGGTAGAAAAGAAAGAAAAGAAAGGCAATTTTGGCATGTAGGATTCAGAACTGACAGCTACACAAATGAAGAGCTTATAGAGCAAGGTATTGTTTTGGACGGGAGTCCATAATGTACATCACTAACCTTCTAGCCTCAGACCTTTGCCTCAAAAGCCAGGGAAATCACCACTCCTCAGCAAGTGCTGATTGCTTTAAGATTTTATGCAAGTGGTAGTTTTCTTGAGGTGATTGGTGACACCATGGGCGTTGAGAAGTCTACAGTTTCAGGAGCGGTGACCAATGTATCTCTAGCACTTGTTGCAAAACAGCGGCAGTACATCAAATGGCCTAAATGCTGACAAGAGCTCGGAAAGTAAAAAAAATCATTCTATTAATGTGGAAAGAAGTGTCCTTGTGTGATCGGATGTGTGGATGGAATCTACAGCAGAGTTCAAGCACCTCATGAAAACAAGAATGGATATACATGTAAATGGTAAAGGGTTTTACTCCATAAATGTCCAAGGAATATGTAATCACGAGGGTCAGTAGTGACTTTTAACATTGCTTCTCTGAAATCAATGATTATTTTGATCCTTGAAACACAGTTTGTATTTGCTCACAATTTTTTTGGATATGATGCTGCTTTCACTCACTCACTCACTCACTGGATGATGGAATCCCTTTGGGGGACAGTGGTTATGCATGCTGGCCATTCATGATGACACACTATAGCAACCCTGCTCAAGTTGCTTACAACGAGGCACACTGTAAAACAAGGGTGATTATTGAGCAATTTTTTTGGCTGCTGGAAACACCGCTTTCATTTGCTGCATTCAGAAATTGGTATGGCACCTGAAAAAGTATGCATTATTATTGGTGCATCTGCAGTTTTTATAACATAGCTATATGCTAGCGCATGCTCTGATTGGCCAATTTATTTATGAAAAAGAAATGGATGGTTCACAGAGATGGTTCATACTAACGTTGTTGTCATCCAAATTTCTTGCTAGCTAAAGTTTTTTCCAGTAAAACTTAAATTTAGCTGTTACTAATGGCTAGTTAAAACCCAACGTCTGAGTTACGGTTTCTCGATAATTTTCAAGATATAGGAAATGTGTCCGAAATGGTTGAAGAAACAGCCGCGCTTCGAGCATCTCTTGCACTACCTTCGAGCTCTCCCAACGATCCACATGCATCCAGAATTTGATGGACACACTCTAGGCATTGGCCATTCCTTAATTCTTCATGTATGTTGATGTAAAGAAACAGACAACGGCTCTCGGAATCAGTTACCCAAAATGTATTTTATTTGACATGCATTTTTCTTACTTTGGCATCTAATGTCTATTGTGGTGGATGAAATTGAATTGACCTCAGCTTATTACAGAAATACTGGAAATAAAAGAATAACCAGAGAAATGAATTACCTGAAGCAAAAGTCTATGAACCAACGAGCCGACGTATTACCACCCAAGTTTAATAATAATTTACTTACGACAAATGTGGTCGGTTGGCCACTATTGGATTTAGGTTGACTGTTGTTGAAGCTTATTCAAAGCCCTTTACGTTGTTCTCTAGTAACACAACCTTTCACTTGAGTTTCCTATTTTGTAATTTAAAATTTTCCTGCTTTAAAAGCAATGCCTTATATTGTTCAGCAAGGACCTGGTCTTGCGTGACTTTGTGCTGTCTGTGATTGTTTGTTTAAGACCGCACACCTCCTTTGAATTCTTGCGTACAGGATCCGGAACGATAGGGTTTAAAACTTACTGTAAGTGACCTCTTCACAAAATTCAAATCATATGTGTCAACTTTGTCTACTCCATTAACAGCCACTTCGACAGGAGTTTCTGCAGCTACGAAAGAAAGGAGGAAACAACTCATATGTGCACAAGTGGAATCTTACCCTGGTTAACGTCCGAGTAAACATTGAAAGCCCCAAAATAGCATGCGGCTAAAAACTTGAGCTTAACTTAAATTTTTGGTTCACCTGCACAGTTTGGTGTTTCAGAGGGCCATATTTGTTTAAATGTTCACGTGCTGGCCAAGTGGTCGCTCAGACTGGCAGCTGCTTGGCGTCAGCACCATTTTCAACATTTTGTTTCTTCTTTGTCGTTACGTAACATGTATCATGGCAGCAACGCAAGACCTCAAGACTATTTTTTCTTTCTTGTCCTCTTGCAGGCTTCGATGTCTTAACAAGGTTAGCAGATCGCGCTTTTTGAAAACTAAAAGCAAAAAAAAAATTCTTCTTCTTCTTCTTTTAAAGCCTTGCAAGCCAGTGAAAGGTGATGTCTCATTAAAAATCTCAATGATTTTCAATGTGTTGCCTCCGTGGGGTTGGAAGGCACTGGTCCTCTGCCGGTCTTCTTTTGTTCTTTCTTGAAGCCGCTGAATTGAGGCCCTGCCAGGGGGGGTCCCAGGTCGATTGTCGGAATTTTAAAATGTCTTGTGTCGGCGTTTTGTCAAGGGTTCACGTCGCTGTCGGAAATTGAGCGACATACATTTGTCCTTGTCGTAATTTTAATTACATGACAAACAACGGTGTGTTACAGCTGTGGAGTCGCACACTTCTTGTATCCAAACGTAACGTAACTGAGAAAACATTTTTTGACAAATTGTCATTATCAATAATGTCCCAACTCTTAAATTACCTTCACATTAAAGTGGTCGAGTAGTTGAGGCGTTAGACTTTTGATCTCTTGGTCGGTGGTTCGAGCTTGGTGCCTTGGTCTCTTCCTCCAATTGTTTTTCTGAGATCTTACGAGACCCTTTCATCTCAGTCCTTGATCTACCCTTGTATTCTTTGTCATTCTCGTTCTTCTTCTTATGCTTTCTTCCCATGACCAAAGAATATCACATCAAAAGATGACAAAGATTGACGCAAAAGATCACAGATCGATACAAGAAGGAAAGCACAAGCTCAAATGATCTCAAATAGCTCCGATGTCGAGCATACGTGACCGACAGTCTCGTTCCCAGGACTGCCCAGGGCCATTGCCTATTTGTGTACGGTACGTGATACACTAACTGCGCTCAAAGAAAATCACAATACCCCAAACTGGTCCAACTACTTCAATTCTTTGTCGCTAATTTTGGGCTTTGAAGTCGCTGTCAGCATTTCTTAATGGAATGGCTGTCGTTTGTCGCTATTTCATTTGGGCACTGTCTGTACTTTTTGGCCCATGTCGCTTGTCGGAATTTACCCTGGCAGGGTCTCTGAATTCTTTCTTGGCCGTGCATTGCAAATTCTTCCACATGTCCTTCACTTCTTGGGTGGTCCCAAGAGTCACCCCTACGACATTTATGGCAGCAGCAATTTCCTCCCAAACTTTGTTTTTCTTCACATTTGTTACGCTAATAGTAAATTTGCGTTAATTGTAGGATCTCAATGTTTTCTTCGTATTTTTCAGTCAAAACAGCAATTTCTGACGCCGAAAAGTTTGACTTGCGTGCTTTTTTCACAGGGGATGCCATTTTCAATAACAATGTTACCAGCGATTTTTTTTTAAAACATGTCATTAATTATAAATGCTCAGCATAGTTTATTCGATCTTTAATCGTGGATTAGTTAATGGGTGGATTAATTTTCATTTGAACAACTGCTTTCTAACGTACGATTTGCTAACCCATGATTACGAAATTTAATCGACAATAAGGCTCAATGGTGGGTTAGTTTAATCTTGGCTTTTAACAACTGGGCCCTGATTTTCTTAGCATCATTCCACTATAATCCAATGGCAAGCTAAATGGTTAAAATTCTTTACAGTGACCCAGCTTAGGGCAACGTGCATGAGGTCATTAAGTGACTCTTCTTTGAGTTTGCACCTCCTGCCAGATTTAACTCTATTTATAAGACTGAACCATGTTCAACACAAGAAGTTGAGTGAATCAAAACTAACCATATTTTTACCAAACACAAAATATCTCTGATGATAAAAGGTTTTGTGAAGCACTAAAAATAAAAATAAGTGATATAAAAACAGGATGATGTTTCGATGACTCCATGTCATCATTATCAAGTTTCCAGTACATGGTATAATTGATTACATATATATAGTAGTAGTAGTGTGAAAATATGTAAAGTGGTCTGGTAGATAATTAGTTGGTTGCAGGCTGCATGTGTTCTTCTTTTAAGTGTTGACCAATAGAAAAATGTTTATTTGCAGTGCTGCATTGAAACAGGTGTTGGGATGTGTATCTGACATAACCTGTATCACACAGATCACATGAAAATTTGTAAACAACCCAATGTTGGTTAATTAGGGGAGGTTTGGCCTCCACACCTTTGTGTCTCTTCCAATTTTCTTGGTGAGTTGGCTGCAGAAATCTTTTTGTACAGCATCAGCCGGCCTCTGATCTTTCAATGGGAAGACAAATTCTAATGGGCTGATCTAGTAGGATTTGGTGCTGTGGTTCAGCTTGATCTTGTGAATGGATGAAACTATTTATGGTTGATTTGATAAGTTTTGGAGGATACTTTAATTTCAGGAACATTGACCTCAAGTTGTTGCATTCGTTGGCAAAAGGATTTGGAGAACATGAAAGATGATGTGTGCGAATTAACATTGTTTTCAAGAGTGAATGTTTATACTTATTTTCAATGTGACTTTGATAGTGCAGTAAGAGGCCTTTGTGTGTTGTTTTTCTGTGGATGCGTGTAGCTAATTGATTTCCTTTCATCTCAATTTCCATTCCAACAAAGGGTAGCTTATTGTTGGTTGCCTTTAGTCCAAGAGCCTTGTTCCTGGTTCCCAGCCTTTGAGTGTTGTCCAGGTTGCATTCTTGCACAGTAGCTGCGCAGCATTTAGAACATAGTTTCTATCAAGTGCTTTATTTCACAGCTTGTTCCCTGTGTGGGGTGAGCCCTTGAATTGACTCCTAAAAGTTCTGCTGTCTTTTTCAGACTTCTTGACTGTAGGTCACTGTTGTCATAGCAATGATAGAGCCCATCCTGTAAACTGTGTGCATCATTATGCAGTGGTATGTTCGATCTTGACTGCATCTTTGAAAGACAACTCGAGACGATGATTTGCACAATAAAATTCCAGTCGCCATTTAATTTCATTTTTGACTAGTCTACACATGTTTTGCATCACATGAGGTCCATCTGTTGCTAGTTGAACACATTTCCTCTTGACATCCACATCAAAAGGTTGCAAAAAAGCCATCTGCAGGGTTTTGTGCTGTTGCACGTCCATCGACTCAACAATTTTCACAAAATCTACTCAAGGTTCATAGTCCTCATCTAGATATGAAACGAAGTAAGACTCCTCTTCGATATTGACAGGGTCTGTAGACCCATTTAAAGCAACAGCAATAAATTCAGAACAGTTTTGTGTCACTTTCATGTTTGGCGATATTGTGAATAAATTTATGCACTTGTTTATCATTATATTGTAGTGTTTTGTTAGGATGTCATCAGTTTAGTTTGCTTGGCAAAATCTATATATAGCTGTTCGTTTTCGGCCACAAAAACGCAGTTGTAAAGTTTTAAAGTGAGGTCAATGTTGTGCTTTTCCATGTTAATCAGAGCCTTCACAAAGGGCTGCTCTGCTGGACTTTTTCACTGTTTAAGATTGCTGAGTGGCTAGTTTTATGAGCATAATAAATGCTTGCTTCATGTGAGCAGACATTCTCTATGTGCATTAACTCACAGCCTGAGATGAATTTGTTTCTGCTTGTTTTATCAAACTCTTTGCAGTAAGAAAAGAACATCTTTCCATCCTCTGCTGACAACCCTGGGCCCCCATTTTTCCATTTCTCATTGAACTTGAATACACGCACATTAACAATTATGTTTCGTTGTTGGTGTTTCCAAATTCTCTTATGGGTCATAAAACAATCCATATTGCAAACTCACGCTTGATCAGCAAAGAAAGATGGGAGCAAGACATATTTGCTATCTTTGTCATGCACACTACAAAGATTGAATCATCTTGCTTTTATTGAGTTAAGTCTGCAGGTAACTACTGTGCGAGAGCTGCATGAGTGAGAATGAATTTGGGTGGAGAAATGGATGAAAATATTATTATATCACTACATGGTGGGCCAGACCACCCCAGCAATGTTGCATTAGAGGTGCGCAATTTATAACAGGTAAAATTCAAGATGGCGGCCAATTTAAGGTTTGCTGGAAGCCTTCAACAACCAATTCAACATTGCAAACTTGATCTGTTGGACAGGGTTAATACTGGCGATGGTATACGACAGATCAGTAAATTTTTCAGAGAGCTAGAAGAAGCTGTATCCATATTGGATACCAAATACAGTCATTGTGGAGGGAGATTTTCGACCGTGCAAAGATTAGTACTAGCAAGACGGATGGTTGCACAGTCCCTTCAAAAGATTCACACCAAAATAATTGGCCGCCTGAATACCAGGCCAAGACTTGCCAATCCATGGCGTGGGGATTTTCAAATGGACATGCCACAAGAGGTGTTTGAATGTATTTCTAAAGACCTTCTGCAGCGTACAAGCTTCGGTCAACGATTTAGGGAAACAAATACACAAGTTGTATAACAGACTTTCGAAAGGCGAAATGTTTATTCACAAGGATGGATTTAGATGGAACAGGACTTGAGCCTGCTTTGATTTTAAAAAGGCAAATGGCACCTGTGAAAAATAGCCTTGTGAGGTGTCGGTGTCTAATGAAAAGCCAGTGAAGCTCAAATTTCATAAGCCAAGGGAGTTTTTTTCAACTGAAATTTCATTATGGATACTGGAATCCAAGTGTCGTCCTGCAGCACTAAACAAGCTTGACATGACAATTTACTACATATAAAACATGATAAATTTCTTATTACTTAATATTTTTGTTGATATTTAGTTGGATTGATGGTAGGCCCTGGTCAAACTTGAGACATCAGCCAATCTCATTTAAGTTAGGTTTGAGCCATTTTATTTGGATTGGCTGTCCATCGTGAAGAGTGGCTAAAGTTAAGGTTGACTGGATGACCATTGAATTAAATTTGGAGTTGACTTGGCCAGAAAACATAATTATGTTTACCCAGGCCTAAAAGAGAAATAATCTAAGTAACTTTGGGGATCAAGTTTTGTTTATATGTATGTCTATAGTTTATGCTTGAGGTAGTACTAACAAGTCTGTTCAAGTCAACTGCTGTGCTACTGGACAAATTTGTTTAGACACCGCACCAAACTTGAATAAAGCTTTGAGCCAAAATTGACTGAGTTCAGGAGTGATCTTTCCACTTGCAACAGTTTGCTTGATCCCCTTCATCAGATCACTTGTGCAAATCTCACACCACTGATTAGCAGTGGTTGTCTTTGAGAGTGCAGGGTGGCAAAACCTGTCATCGCAATCGCGAACTCCCTTAGGAATTTAAGAATCACTTATGTTCCTCTGCTCACAGCGATAGGCAATGCTGTAGGGATCTTTCTCTCTCAACCATACCATGCATACAAACTCATGTCTGAATACAGTCCACCACCGTAAGCTCTTTCTGGCATTGCATGTGTTTTCCACATACTTAACCAATTCCATGTGCTTTACCTGATGACTGTACCCTGCATTGAATTCAGGCCCAATTCATAGCCAAGCTTCTGATGCAATGTACTAGTGTGGTAGGGGATTGCTACTCCTACTGTCCACATGGTAGGAGTGATGTCGGTAAGCAACAAATTGTTTGCAATGAAAAATTGTTGGAGCAAAACCGTTAAATTTTCAGCTTGCTCTATGCTCGCCTCAACACTTGAGTAAATGGAAACTGCATCTGTTAATTGGACACCAATGAATGACAATGTGTTCAGTTTCAGAACATGTCCCTTTGAAAGAGTGGGGATCTTCAGAAGTTCCTGAGTCTGGCAAATTGCCAACAGAAGTACTTTGATTCAAGTCGTGTGTATGTCTATGAGAATAAAATTCCCTTTTTCCGCTTCTCACTGAACCACTGCAGAAAGGCCTTGTGCACACTTGAGAGTGTCTTTCAGGCACCTCTGAAATGGAAGCAGGGGGGAACTGTCTGGAAGATCAGAAACTGCTGTTGCTGCTTTTAGGTGATTCTGGTTTGTGTTAATGCATTACAGTGGTTAGTGCAATGGTTATTGTTACAGCTTTGCACTCGTTGTAACAAGTTCAGAAAACTGACCAAGTATGCCGTCGCAGTATCGTCCTTACCAAATGGTGCACCATCTGCCCCCACTGCCACATTCAGCACCCCCTCCTCTCCATTGAACCACTGTAGACAGGGGTCTTTTTCATGGAGTGTCAGGTACATGTCAGCAAGCTTCAAAAGAAAAGGATTAAGGGGCCTGTGCACGCCGGGAACTGATTCTGTAGAAAGCTTTCCTGCTAGAATCTCCAAATGTACAACCTCACCAACGTCAATGTTCCTGATATAACTCATCAGTTTTGGATGGAAGGGTCTTCGGAATTTTGCCGCTTTGCATTAATTATTGTGATTTCTTATTTTTACCTGATTGATCTGGAGATTGTTTCATCGCATCACTGCTGTTTCGGTTGTCAGTGTACTCCCGCGTGCTTACCATCCCCCCTTCCTACAGCACACGCATGCTCCTAAGCTGGTTTTGATAACATTTTTCATATTCTTGAACTCACCTTTTAACAATCTTCGGTATAATATCATTCATGGAAACAGCTGAGTTGGCGATATAAGTTTCCATCACTTGTTTTGAAGTTGTGCCAATCATTGTTGTCCATAACCTATCTTGCACAGATTGGTCATCAGACTGACATGTTGTTGCTTCGAATTCCTCAATATATTGGTTTTAGTGCAGTGATGGTCTTTTTTTTCCCTTCATAATAGCTGGAATCTTGATAGGTGCTCAAGCTTCTCACTGCAATCATTCTGCTCTTTACTGCTAACATGTGGTTTCCAGGGCTCTTTGCCTGGGATTGCAAATTAATTTTCATTTGCAATAGCTTCAAGTTCAGTTATCTGTTGTTGATAACAAATAAATTATAAAGGCATCGTTTTTTTTAAATTAAATTTTATTCAATTACTTACAATACAAAAGAGAAATTAGTTATATATATATTACAATATAAACACCACCTATACTATTACTTAAAATTGCTGATTTTACAATTATTATAGTTACAGACATGTAAATTGATCGGTGGTGAACAAACATATTACAGTAGAGTAATTATAATGTCATTATAACTACAAAAAGTAGAGGCTTTTAATTTTAACGTACTTTAGACGGTTTTAACATCAAATGAGAGAGGAAAGAGGCTCAAGAGACAGAAAAGGAGGTTTTGATTAATATACATATATCACTTATTACTAACACTATAAATACACATGTTACAGTAAACAACCTCAAGCTTGAACAAAATGTTATGTGTTAAAAACACTGATTTCTAGCAGAGGGTTCAGACCTTTGAGAAATTGGCCCATGGCCCAATTCAAGGGGGGTCCATGGACCTGGAATCAATGTTTTACAATGACCCAGATTGAAGATTGCATACAGATTGCATAGAGACTACAAAGGCTATAATAATAACCCCATCCATTAGTGAAGCTATTGTAGCTCACATAACAACTGTGTTGCACAGATAATCAACAGCCTTTAAGTCTGATGGCAACCCCCCTGATACATCTCACAGTTGCCACATCATACAAACAGAGAAGTTAATTGAACAAACCTTTCGTTTTGGCCTGCGTACAATTTCTTGTTTGTTGTGTAATTTCCTTCCCAGTGCATCCATTTTGACTCTTTCAGCCGCCAGTTGCCTTTTGAGCTCTAATATTAGTGTATCTGCATCAAGTAATTTGTGAATATCAGCATTTCCACTTTTTTTCTTGAGCTGTTGGTACTTTCCAATCGAAAATGTTGGTTTCTTGTTCCTTGCCCATGATGGGGGACTGAAAACGCTATGATTTATTTTTGCGAAGAGGAGACAAAAGCAATGAATAGATACATATTTAATGCACATAAACATTGAACAAACATTGTATCATTTCAGAATTTTTATTAAAGTTCACAACACTCCACAAAAGGCCCAAAGAAAAAGATTATCTGAAACGCTCACGCCAGTCACTTGGCTCTGTATTTTCGCCTCCTATCATATCATTTTTTCCAAGTTATCAAGCTAGAATATACTTAATCTTACACCAACGCAAAGCTAATGAAAATGACCGCCAAAGTTGCATTGCTTGTACCAGTTCTCCAAAAGATTGCTTTAAGCTTGGTCATATTTGGCTCATAAATCCAATATGGTGGAGCCTTTGCAAACTTTTTCGCCGCCATTTAAAAAAAAAACTACCCACTCGTGTCGTGCACATAGAAGGGGTGGTCTGGCCACTCTGTGCTAAGGTTTTGTTACCTGTCTAGCTCCAGCAACAGGCATCAATATTGTTTACCTGTCACTCCTTAAATTACCTGAAATGGACAGTCAACATCGCGGCCCCTGCAATACTCAGTTCATGCCATTTCCCAGCCCAGTTTTCCTTATCAGCTTAACCTTGCCCTCTGAAAAGTTGCAAGTCAACTTGTCAGTTTGTCTTCCTTTGGAGATGGGGCCAGTTGGCTTATGATTGTCCTTAACCCAGGCTTCGATGAAATGCAAGATGGCCATGCAAACACAATACTAGTGTACCGTCTTGATTTTTAGCATCACACAGCAAAATGTGAAAGAGTTTCTCATCAAATAACTATTGTGTCCAAGTAGCATAGATCTTGCTTGAAGTTTAGACGCACAGTTTTCAGAGGTTTGCCTTCATGTAGTGGACTTTGTAGTGGTGGATTTCTCGTGCTCCAGTGCTGTTGTAATGAAAATAACATGGACTTTTGGAAACTGAGTATCACCGTTATTCAGTTTTCGATGGGAACTTGCCATTATATTTTAACAGGAACAAATTTCAATTACTTGTATTGTATATTCCTGCAACATTAAAAACTAATTATTGTAAAATGGAGTGGATTATGTATTGTTATTATCTAATGATGAAAGCAAATAGGTAAACATATTGTGCAATATTAAAAGGTTAGACATTTTTCCAGTCAAATGACAAACTTAAATGACTAAGAAGCTTCTGAGTTGCTGGGTTTTGTTGAAGCAAACTATGTGGAATTTGTTGGATTTAATAATCAACTTTCCTCAAACTGAGATGAAAATTCAAATGTGACCTCTCACGTTGAACGGCTTAAAGCATTGGCAAAGCGTTGGATACCCCGTGGGTCCCCATTGGAAGTGGTGGAAAAAGTGCTGGAAGTGTTGGAAAACCTGTGGAAGGTGTTGAGAAAAGTTGTTCAAAAATTATGCGCCAAGCCATTGAATACTACGTTGGGAAAGTTCACGCAAGCCTTTCTAGGTGTTGAGAGTAAACAATCATTCATACGTTCCTCATAAGAAACCATCAAACGAGTGACTAAATGTTTAGCTTTACAATTGTAGCTGCAATTTAATACTGTTGAAGTCACTTTTTGTTGATCGATAGAGTTATGTTCAACGAAACGAAAAAATAATCATAATCTGACATGTCATTTCCAGTGATGTCATCCATCTGTTGGCAGCGATGGACCACCATGTTTATGTGCTACTTCACAGAGAGAATTAGTGGATTTCTTTGTTCCTTCAAGTAATGATAATTGATTAACTTACACAGTGCACTTTTCATGTCAAACATACCATCAAATGCATTTTACAGTATGATAAAATGACTAAAACTAAATGGAATTTACAAGCGGTTAAAATTAAAAGTAAATAAGGGAATAAATAATAATAATTATTACAAAGTAGACAATAAATATTTGATGAATTAAAATCTATAATATTTGCAAATTAAAAGCTTGTTTAAAAAGGTGTGTTTTGAGGTGGCAAAGTGAGTCAAGGCTAGATATTTTACAGGACAGATTGTCCCAGAGCTTTGGGGCTGCGTGACAAAATGCTCTTCCTCCAAGTGTTGAGAGGATCTTGTCACTAGGGATCTCAAGTATAATTCTTTGACTGGTTTTGAGCCAATATCTAGTGGATGATTTTGGACTGATCAATTTACGAATGTAATCAGATGCCATGCCATGAATAGCTTGAAAGATCAAGAGCAGGTTTTGAATTCAATGTCGAACTTAATTGGTAGCCAGTGAAGCTGATTTAAGACTGTTGTGGTATGGCTAAACTTCGGTTGCTTGAAAATTGCAGCTGCATTCTGAGCTCTTTGTGTCTTGTCAATTTGTGCCTGTGGCAGTCCATATAGTACATTTTGCAGTAATCTAATCGGCTTGACACAAATGCATGAATCAAGGTCTCACTGGACTTAAAAACACTGAGATTCTTCACATCTGAGTATCTCATTACATCAGAGTTGCCCATGGTAATTGAAGAAATATTAGCAGTATAGATAATTGTTGTTAGGTTCCTATGATAAGAAATTCTGTTTTTTCGATCATGATTGAGAAGAAGTTTTTCGTGTTCCATCCATAAGCGTTGACCTTTATACAATTTTGCATGGCAATTATACCATCTTGTTGGCTGGACAACTCATCAGGCCTGAAGGAGAGATATAATAATTGTGAATGGTCCGCATAGCAGGGAGAATCTGGAAGATGTTCTTCAATGATGTGGAATAGTTTCGAAGAGTAGATAATACATAATAGGGGACAGGGTTACTCAGGATCCTTTTGGAACACCCCAATCAAGAGAGAGACTGTCAGAGAGGGTGCCAGGAATAGAAACACATTGTCTTCTAGCCATCACGTATGAGGTGAACCAATCTAATGGTGCCCCAGAAATTCCAAATGAAGATTGAAGTCTACGCAGGAGTAAACAATGATCAACTCTGCCAAAAGCTGCACTCAGAAGTCTAGTAAGACAAGTAGAAAAGCATGCTGAGAATTCATTTTCATCAGGATATTGTTAGTAACTTTCAAAGGTGCTGTTTCTGTAGTATGGTTCTTTCTATAGACAGATTGTAGCAGCGGGTAAAGATTGTTTTTCCATATGATTGTCAATTTGAATAAACACAGCTCTTTCAGTCACTTTTGAAATTAAGTAAAGATTACTTATATTACAGGCTGGTAACTCTTGAAAACAGTGTCAAGACCAGCCTTCTTAGGAGTTGGCGGAACTAAAGTTTAATTCTCTCCATTCTGAGGGAAAGTGACTGCTATCAAGTGAAATGTTTATCAATTTAGTTATCACTGCAGGGTGTTCCTTTTCAGTTTGAGTAGGAGTCGAATGAATGTACTAGGCGGAGATAACATCGGCGCTTAGCCGCCATACTGAGCGGCAAAGGCGCGAATTTGTGGGGAGTCCGGGGCATCCTCCCCCGGGAAACTTTGACAATTTAAGTACCCTGAGATGCAATCTGGTGCGTTCTGGGCATCTAAATTTGGCAAATGCCAGGACTCAATAACACCCAAGAAATGAAAATATATTTTATAAAATGCAGTGTTTCAATGATATCACGTACATGACTTTTTCCTACCAATACTTAGCAAATAAATCAAACATGACTTGAATCAAATGTTACATGTGTGAGCTAATACTATTTTAGATAATCACATTCAATTTTTAACATACTTTTTAACTTAAGTTATTAATAATTGTCAACCAAATTAGGCAAGGAGAAAGTCATGGCTAAAAGTCAGGCTCTGAATCTTCGTTGTCTGAATCTCTGTCATCTGTGCAGTTGCCCAAATCTAAACTTTCTGGGACTATCGCCTGATCTTCTTGTTCATTTCTATCTTCTTCAACCTCTAAGACCACATCATCAGTCTGTGTTCCAGTCGAGAAAAAATTGTTTCTTCCACATTCTTGCTTGATGGCTGTCGTGGCTGGTTCACTTGCTTCACTTTGTACCTAGACTTGTCAGTCAGCCAAGTCTACAATGAAAGGAAAGATATTTGAATAACAGAAAGGAAGACGACAACATGAACATTATAAAATGTGTGTGCTAATGGGAACGTAAGGCAAGGTATTAATTTGACCGTCGTAGCTTGCTGAATTATGCTGTCAGCCTCAGCTAAGGTTGGACCGTTAATGGAATCTTGCAGAAGGACATTTAGCATGTCATCTTTGAGGAAGTTATGGAGCCTAGAATATGAAGGACAGACATGTCACAAAAGAACAAAAAGAAAATACGTCCATTGCATCATACAGAAAAAGATACTACCACAATAAAAATACCTTGTCTTGATTCGTTTGACAGCAGAAACACCCCTTTCTGGCCAAGCATTATATTTGTCACAGGTGCCGAGTAAGAAATGCCTGCAACAAATGCCAGGCAAAGCTGTCTCAAAGAAAAATCCATGTCCTGATAAAATTTAAAGAAAAGGAAAATGGTAGTAGTTGCAATTTACAATGTACGAAATAATTGTGATTGGAAATTATTCTCCTTTTCATTGCAGTTACAGGTTCATAACCTACCCCTTTAAAGTAAAAAAGATCATATTTGAAGCGATGCCATTCTTACAGGAACTGGTCCACATCACCGCTAGCAAAGTGATTGAGCAATAGCGTCACATCTGCGGCCCCATAGTATATTTGAACTTTTGATGTTCCTTTCTAGATTAAAATAAAGTTTCGTTTGATATGCTAATTATTGTAACTTAATTAAGTAGAAAAAGGTATTTCAGAAAAACATTTAACCCACTTCATTGTACTTATGAAAAGTACATACCTAGGAATAAGCCATGGATGGAATAACAATAATAATAATTTACATTTCTAAAGGGCTAACATTATAAAAACATTCTTAATCCCTTTACAAAATATATAGAAAATATCAAAACTATTTAAAATGTTAAAACAAATTGTAAGCCAGTTTGAACAGATGTCTCTTAAGCTTGGACTTAAAAATGACTACACTCTGGCTGTTTCGAATTTCACACGGCAGTTTGTTCCTCAGAAATGGTCTGGAGTGGGCAAAGGCGCGATCACCAAATTAGTTCTGGGGATCTTAAGGAGGCCCTGGTCGCAGGAACATAGATGGTGACCAGTAACAGAGTACGGCTGCAAATATTCTTGAATGTATTGTGGGCCTTGATTGATGTGATGAGATTTGTAAACTGAAAGTAACAGCTTAAAATGAACACGATATGCCACAGGAAGCCAGTGAAGATGGAATAACGCAGGCAAAATGTGATCAAACTTGGGAATCCTAAAGAATAATCGAGCAGCGGCGTTGAGCACCTTCTGTAAACGATCTATCTGGTACTTAGGGATGCCAAAGAGTTGCAATAGTCCAAATGTGAAGTTACAAATGCATGAACAAGAGTCTTCGTGGACTCAGGATTGAGGAATGTCCTAATTTGACGAATTTTATACAAGCCATAAAAAGCCTTGCTGCAGATCTTACCAATATGAATAGACAGACATATTAGAGTCAAACCAGAAACACAAGTTTCGAGCACAGGCTGGATGGTAGAATCACCCACCGTGATGGAATCAAGTGCGATTTTTGAGAATTGGTGGCGGGAACCAACAACTAAGAACTCAGTTTTCAAATCGTTAAATAGCAGGCGGTTATAAATCAACCATGCGCTGACATCTGAGATGCAGGCCTCTACAGAAGCTATGGCGTGGTCTTGTGAAGACCTGTCATATCAGAACAAGGAGGATTAACTTGAATATTACTGATGGAGTCCTTTACAAGTTCAATTTTTTTAACAAAGAATTCCCCAAATTTTTGCTCAAGTACAACTGGATGATCGTGTGGTGGTAGATCACTGTCACTGGGATCCTTACAGAGGAATGTAACCAATTTAAACAACTTCCTGGAGTCACCAGCACACTGATCAATTAAATCCGTGGAATAAGAAGTTCTAGTAGACTTAAGAAGAGCACAATATCGAATACAGATTTTCCGATATGCAAGCCAATCAGAGCAGAGACCACTTTTAAGAGCTTTACATTCAGCCTTGCGACAAACGTTGTAACTGTAGAACATCAGCATTAAACCAAGGGATCTTTACACAAGTAATAAGAGTTTTCGTCTTTAGGGGAGCATGTCTATCCAGGATTTCCGATGAAGTGGAGACGTAAAGCTTGGATAAATTGCCAAGGTTGTTCCAGTGTGTATTACTGCAAAGTACAGACGAGGTGATGTTCGATTTAAATGCATCAGTTTCGATACTCTTTAACTTCCGATATGACACAGACTTGCTTGAGATTGATGGACTTGGGAAGCAAGGTGGCATTAATAGGACCCAAAATTAAGTCATTGGTGGATTGAGT
>BLAZ01000940.1:216077-218577 GCA_014633955.1 Acropora tenuis
CTTCCTTCTCAAAATTTAATTCGACATCCGCCAGAAGCTTGCGAACTGAGTCACGTGTTGTTATGCACATTCAGCTTTGGTGACAATAGCCCGAGTGGGAAAGGAGCTTTATATTATTATTTTTTTTATTACCAATAGTAAAGCGCTTGTCAGTTGTTTCTCAGCATAAGTACTATTATGGCCCACAGGTTGTTGTTGTCGTTTGTTTCTTTTATTCTACTTTAACTGATTTAAAAACGTAACTTACATTACGTTACTTGACTGAATTCGATTCCACAACTACAAGAAAAATGGCGTATTTTTCATATATGAAAAATGCTCCGGGCGCGCAAGGTATCTCAGTTGAAAATGGGCCTTTAAACGACGCTCTTCGAATCCTCTGAACAATCGATACAGATTATTCATTGACTTTCCCACAGAATCCAAAATTTGTCCAACGGATGAGGTGAATAACTCATACATCTGACGTATAAGACTAACGCTCTAACGGACGAAGCAGAACCCCTAACGGACGAGGCTG
Source organism: Acropora tenuis (assembly GCA_014633955.1). NCBI lineage: Eukaryota > Metazoa > Cnidaria > Anthozoa > Scleractinia > Acroporidae > Acropora > Acropora tenuis. The sequence goes on from BLAZ01000940.1 coordinate 216,598, forward strand.
ATGCTCTGACGGATGAACCTAACGCTCTGACGGATAAGACTAACGTTCTAACGGATGAATTTGACGCTCTGATGGTTTCATGCAGACTTCTAACGGACGACTAATGGATATCTAACGCTTCTGTCAATTTAACGGTTTAGCGTTAGTGTACGTTTTCCCGTGGAAGGTCACTTATTACAATAAAATCATATAACTACACATATATAAAAAACTGAGTAATGTATCAATAAATTCTATTAGCAATTTTAATGTTATATGTATATATAGTCTGTTTATATGTTTCATAGTTCTTAATTATATGCCAGTTTAGATAGCAATGTTTTTAGTTCTTTTTTGAAGGATAAAAAGTATAATACGCATTTAAATGTTCTGTGTTACGACTTGGCTGTTTCATCTTCAAGCATCGTGCTGTTTTCAAATTTGGCGTTGGTTTTAAGGTTTGTCATTTTGGGAGTGGAGAAGGATCACTCAGTCTGAATCCGTTTGATGAGGTCTTTTCGTGCTAATTTTGAGATCTTGTTGTTTCACGTCTGCATTTTCCGTTGATGGTTCATATTCATCTTCATCTTCCGGTGTGGTGAAGAGGAACTATAATGGAGCTACGCACAAGCTCTGTAATGCGATGTCAGGCTGCATCAGAAAAGTTCATACTTACCTGATGACTGCATCTCTCTGGGCTGGTCATTCCATCCCTGCCATGGTTTTGCCTCTTCCTCACCTCGCTCCCATCATCCATCAAGCTTGTGTCTATTTTGATTATCATGGCACGTAATATCTTAACTTTAAATGTCAACAGAGTTCGTGATAATGCTAAACAGCTGGGATTCCTCAGTTGCTGCGGGTGCTGCCCTCGGTACCAGTTGTCCTTTCTCTTCAAGAGACTAATTGCATCTCTCTGCTTGAAGGTCAGACCTGGTTCTTGTCCTCCAGTTTTGAGTTGTTTTCAAACCTGGAGGACAAGAACTGGCAAAGATGAAAACAATGGACATCAAAATTTGTTGGTAACATACTTTTGAGGTAGCTTTTGTTAGTGCGATAGCACTGAAGCTTTAGGGACATTTCCAAATTTGCAGGGTACCATTTCAGATCTATTAACTTCTTCCGATTTGGGATGAAGATCTCTTAAATGTTCATATGTGATTATTGGATACATAGCAGCAGGTGAGAACAAGATTCTTTTAATGAACTTGGAAGAGTTTGCACCTTGCTGTGGTTTTTTGACCCATACAGTAGTTCCTTGATGGTTTTGCTTGCAATCTTTCTCTCTTGATGTACACCACCTCTGTGGCACACTTGTACAGGTTAGATCATCAGGAATTGCAATTAGACCAGATTGCTTGTAATGAGCTACATAAAACAGCAATGACATGGTGACAGAATGCTCTTGCACCAGCAACATAAGAACAGCAGCCCTTCATAATCTTTGAAGCTATAGTTATATCTGCTTCCAGTGTATGCGGTGATTCACTTTTCTTCATTAGATGGTAACATCTTCCCTTTAATCTTGCGATTTCTTGTAAGTATAATCTCAATCTCAAATCTTTATTTTAACACAATAAAAATTCATCAGGTTTTGTTACATCTGAAATATAAACTACATAACAATATTATTAATAATAAATTGATATCTCAAGAGTCTCTTAAAAATACTACTCAAAATTACACTAAACTATACCTATTTTCCATGAATGCTGTGTATCTAACTAAAATGAAAGTTTAACAGTAATTATTATTGCTTAAAACGATTTAGAGATTTCTCTTGCCTGCGATTGCAGGGCAGACTGTTCCAAAGAGTTGCACCTCTATAGCTAAAGCGCCTTTTTAGGTATTTGGTTCTTGGTAAAGGGACATTTCATTTGTTTGTAGAGTCCCTTAAGGCATAGCCTGACGTTCGGCGCTTAGTAAACATAGAGGATAAATGGTCAGGAGCCATATCAGTAAGAGCTTTGAACACCATCAAAGCTTCTTGAATTTGACGCT
>BLAZ01000940.1:231077-233577 GCA_014633955.1 Acropora tenuis
CCAATATCTAGAATATTGGGAAAAATGACCTTGATAGTTCTCAGTGCTACATTGTTGACACTAGTCCTGTCAGGCATAGCAGTGACTGGTAGCTCTGTAGCAATACCATATTCTCTGGCAAGATCACCGGTTATCTCCCTAGCAACCTCCTATCCTTTTATAGACTTTGCAAGCCAGAGAAATCGAATAAGCCTTTGTTGGATTGTCCACTCACTGTTGAAGAATCTGCCAAGAAGCACTAATGCTTCTCCTAGCCTAGTTGTGGCATCAAATACAATCGAAATCTCTCTTCCTGTGACTTCCTCCTGGCAAACAACAGGAATAAGCTCTGCCATATGACTTCCACTTGTGAGTCTATAGGATGACTCTTCTAGGAAACTTCTGAAGCCATCTTTCTTATTAATGGCCACCCCAACCTTCAGGAAGGCAGTTATAATTTTGACACAAAATACCCTGCTTTCCATACCCAAAGTTTCTCCTTTTGGGTGATTTCTGTCATCATATGTGCCTAATACTTCTTTTAGATCTCTCTTTTCCTGAAAAATATTTCTGACTTTTTATGACACATGATTGTTGACGTCTTAACTGATACTTCTTCACGACAAGCCTCACAGAAAATGGCCCCCTTTTTGTCCTGTGCAGAGTTGTTAAAGCATTTATCTGGAAATTCCCGGATTCTTGCTGCTGGAGAAACATTTGTGGCAGTTGCAATAGTATTCTTATTTTTGCAAGGATCATTTGAACTCATGTTTGGTTTACGGGCAAGGTCAGACTTTTCTGGAGCCCTTAGCAAAGATAGAGCATTGATAACCTGTCTTTCTTGTGCTTCTTCACCTTCGTCATGGTCAGTGGTTGTGGGTTTGGTTCCGCCATCTTGTTTTGCTCGGATGCTTGTGCCCAGCTCCCTCTCAGACTCGTTACCAGTTTCCAGAATATGCAAAATGGCCAGAAATGGCTCATTCTGCTTGAATCATGCCCCAATCATATATTCTGCCCCTGAGGCCCTATTATGCTCGAAATTCTGCCTGCAGAATGTGTAAAGGCCTAATCAGTTGTGACAATCAACAAAACGTTTTCCTTCTTATGAGATTTCTCTAAAAGTGAACACTATAATATATAGATCAATGTCACGTCTTAAACAAGACATACCATTGACAATTAAAAAAGGCTGCAGATTTTACAATTTAAATGCAACAAATTGAATTTCTTGTTGGTGTTAAACAATATGTGCTTCGTGCTTGTGGTATTTGCGTAGAGTGTTTTTTACGTGGTCCTATAAGACTAGTATTAAAGCATCGTTAAAGCTGACCTCCTAACATTTCCTTCATTTCAGGGACAGGAGGAGCAGGGAATCTTTCAAAAACCTAAAAGAAAGTTTATGAATGTAAAGTAAATGGCAATGAAAGAGATGATAAATGTTCTTGCACCTTGAGTCTGGGGATAGCAGCAACATTGTGGAAGAGTAGTTCCTTCAAAAAAATTGAAGAGGTAGCAGATGATTATTCAACATTTTCTAAGAATTAAGGAGAATTCAGGCATAACAGGTGGACGCCATTAAAAGAATTCAAATAGCTTGTTAGGTTAAGGACGGTGCCTACTATTGTTTATGCGAACAACATGCATTGCATAGATCACGGGATACATAACCCCTCCCGTGAGTTTAGTATTCTCGTGACTTTGGGCCAGGTGGAGAGAATACACGATTGAGGGACTGTATTCCACCAGAAAAGGTACTAGCCCTGGGAATATATAGGCTTGCACATGGCAATTCATATGTCAGCATTGGACCTGTATTTAATGTTGAAAAATCCACTGTAATCGAGGCCTTCCAAGATGTTGTGGCAGCTTTTTTTGAACTGAAAGGTGAATATGTACATTTCCCACAAACAGTAGCAGAAACCACAGCCTCTATAGAAACATTTGAAGACTTATCTCGACTTCCAAACATTGTTGGAGGGATTGATGGCATCCATAAACCGATAAATGCACCACGTGAGAGTGCAGTAGATTACATTAGTGGCTATCAACATCACGGCTTTGGCATTCAGGCAGTATCTGATGGGAAATTGCTCTTTTTAGATTTTTCCGCAGGATGTCCAGGAAGTATGCATGACTCTTGCATGACTCTCGCATATTAAGGAACAGTAGTCTATGAAGAAGCTGAGCAAGGTGACATTCTCACTGGCCCCTTAGTCAATGTTAACCACCTCAAGGTTGGCCCGTATTTGGTAGGTGACAGCGCTTACACAATGTCTCCATGGCTTCAAAAGCCATCCCCAGAGGCTACGAGAGACAGAAGTGAAATACAATTTAACTGCAAGCTGTCAAGTGCAAGAGTCAAAATAGAGTGTTCTTTTGGATACCTTAATTCACGCTGGAGAATTTTAGAAAAGGGTCTTGATAATGACATTAAGTTCTCTGTCCCGATCGCTGTCGCATGTGCTGTCCTACACAATTTCCTTATAAAAATGGGGGACGATTGGGATGGCGACAGAACTCA
>BLAZ01000940.1:236077-240102 GCA_014633955.1 Acropora tenuis
TGGTTGAATAACAGACTTGTTAGCTGCAGATAGTAGATGCTGAGTAGGGACAGGTTCAGTTGAGGTAAGAGCAAAGCCAGCAACATCATCTGGTGACTCTTGTATGTTGTTTTTAAGAAAATTTACGTACTTCACATGGTCATATGAATCTCTCCCTCGATTACAACCCAGGCAGGAAAAACCACACTCACACAAGACAACAGCAGGATTCGGTTCCATAGCACAAGCTAAATTTGAAGCACCACGGAGCTTCACCACTTTCAAAGGTGTCTACAACATAACATTAAAAAGGAAGAAGTGATTCTCCTGGTACCAAAGAACATAATTATCATTGAAGCTTTGCATCAACAGTTTGGAAACCTGCTGGTTAAGGTGACACTCCCTCCATATTTCATAAGTGCACAACAAGAGATTCCAGGGTCTTGTTACTACATCTACAGTATATGGGGCAAAATAAAAGAAAAGGCCTCCACTGTGGGTGCCAATCTTATTTTTGTTTCATTATAAAAGTAATGTATTATAATCACCTTGCAATTAAACAAATTGCTATCAGGCAATCATAATCAAACTCCTGAATAGCCAGCAAAAGAAATGGTCTTTGAGATGTACATTTTAAGTGAAAGAAAGTTAAAAAAGGGGATAAAGGATTTTTCAGCGAAATGGTTGTCTACTCTTCCATGTATAGTGATAAGGTTGTAGTTCTAACCCATGGAATAATTAGCACCTATGTGCAGTGCAACAAATTATACCATCACTCTACATGGACAAAAAGGTTGCGACAATTTAGTCAAACTAATGCTTTCGAGCAAATGATAGAATTTTGGATTTGAAAGAATAAACCTTTTTCATATGTAGTCATCCCTCCCCCCAAAACAATCTTGCAAAATGCTTTATGGATGTTTATTTGTTTCCAACATTGAAAAAGGGGGAAGGGCACGCTATCTTTAATGAGGGGAAAGATCATGACTTACACCAAGGAAAAAGATTGGTATTTTTCGTGTGTCTCAACATTTTTTGTCCCTGATTGTAGGTCCCAAATGTGCTCCTAATGGCAGGAACATCAATATTACCCACTCAACAGTGGAGCTGTCATAGGGGTACCAGCCTACTTTAGCAGCAAACGTGATGTCGGACTTTGGGGCAAAAAAAATATATTAATAATTGTACTCAAGGAGACAGAACAGTATGGACAGGGTGGCTAAATGGGAAGATGTGTGAGAATCTGGCTTTAAAGATAGACGGTCTCAGTGAAGTCTTTTTGATAAGAGTCATCACGACAGGAATCAATGTGGTCTGATCTGCTTGAATACACATTTTAGTTAAAAAAATGAAGAGGCTCAAACACACATCTTCCAATTGCTGGCTTGTATGAAACGGAAGTACATAATAGCTATTGTAAGACAGTAAGACACCTTTCAGTGCCCATGCTTTATTTGCCCAAGGACTGCTATATTTATAATCTAAAAGGAAAGATCCCTTCATAAGGGGATAAACTCTTTTCTCCTCATTCAGGAGTTGTGAGGGGTAATTACCTATAAACAGAGAGAGTAATCACCTTAACTGAATAATTATGGTCATCTACTGAAGGTTGTAAAAACTGATCTGGTACAATGTTAAATACTTGGTCAAGTTCCTCAAGGAGGATAAGTAATGCCTTAACATAAATGCAATCTTCAACCAAAAGATCTGACATTTATTTAAAAGGAACAAAATTTTAGAAAAGAAATGACAAATCTCAAGAAGAGACTAACAGAAACGCAACAACATACATAATACCAAAACAAATAGGAGATCCTAAATGTAGATGAAATGCTAGTGATTTCACCAGGGCTGTTCTTCTGGCATTGCAGCTGCATGTATACAGGCAGCACTTGTCTTTAGTATGAACATCGTATAAATTCCTTTCTATGAACACATACTACTATTCCTGTTAAGTAAATCAAAATAACTTAACATGATTAGAACATATTTATAAATTACACTGTTGGGTCTGTTGCATTCAAATTTACGTCATCATTATCATGATCATGATCATGATCATCATTATCATCATCACATCTCCGCGCATTTACCCAGTCCAAACCAAGATTAGGGACTTTAAGATACCTGGACGGCTGACCGGAAGTAATCTTACACGTGTAGACTGTATTCTGCATGTCTGCACAACACATGTTGCCTTCCACTTGATGTCGAGGACTTCAGAATTGGAGTTTTGCCATCCACAAGTGAACGTAAGTACATTTGTCGCAAATTCCTTTTGAAATTCATTATTTTTCAATTGACAAGGCTGTCCTTACTGTTATTTCTTGTTTTGATACACAAAACTTAAAAAATTAAAGTGTAAAATACCGTCGCGAATGAATGTTTGTTTGCTGTGCTTCGCAGTGAGGGCAAATGTTTTCCTCTAAATTAAACTCTTCGTACTCCTAGTCAGGCAGCTCTAAATTAACTGGCTTATTAGCTTTGTACAGGAACAGGAACTCTTCGTCAGTTAGTAGCTTTTCTGCACAAGCAATAACAATCATTTTGCTAGTCTTTTTAAAAGATGCCATGATTTATTAACAGTGCCAGAAACTTCAGGTTCACTGCCGTCCTCCGTTCAAACAACCTGCTCCTTAACGTAGAAAGTTTCCCGCCAAGAACGTCGGTTTCAGCCCTGTCGTCCGCGCCAATATAACCGTCCTCGAGGTCAGCCGTCCAGGTATCTTAAAGTCCCTATTATACCACAGAGGACAGACCAAAACATCTGAAATCCACAGCCTGCTCTTTGTGAATAGTGTGTGGGTTATTTTCTGTCCCGCAGTTATAAACATTGAAGGATTGTGAGACAGGGGCCTATACTATATGTAATGGTTATCCAAGTTAAGCCTCTGACTCTCATTTAAAAAAGTGACTGACAGATATTAGCATTATAATAAAAAGTTTTTCCCTCAAAACTTACCGAGAGTTTATGTTGACTACTGCAAAATTGAGGAAGGCAAAACACCTCTGATAGTCAATCATTGTGACGGCTTCAAATGGACAAAGTAGTAAACCATATTCCTGAATTACTGACCCATGGTCCATTGAGGAACTATGGTCGTGTGGAACAGCCGTACACAAAGGTTGCTTATCGACGCATACGGGGGGATCTAAATCTTCCTGATTAACTAACGAGGCGTTGCCTTCGTATGAAGGGAGATCCTCGATGGTTACCTTGCAAGAAGCAAATGACCTATGTGCACTTCCTTTTCGCACCTTAGACTTGTCTTTAGCTTTTAATCTCGAAAAGTCCCGAATCCTTCTGCAGTTAAAATAAAATGCGTCCACCATTTTGAAAACTGCAGGTTGAGACCCTGGACTGGACATGTGTACTTCACGGTTACATCTACATAAAATTTGGCCCTGATAATACCTCAAGGGAAAGCGAGATGAACTGGTGACTATTATTGATACGCCTCACATGGTACTGTAATAACCAATCACAACGCGTGTGGACTGTTCATTCGCCTCTCACAGATGAAGCCCGTGGTTTTCAAATATTTCACCCATTGTATGTCAAGGAGCAAGAAGTTCTGGAGTTTAAATTAGACATTATTTTTGTCGAAAATGGCGATGACTGGGCGTACTTCAAGAACCTGAAAAATTCCTGCACTACTTAGAGACGGTAAGCGGTTCATTGGCATCCCTCTGTCTCGGGAGACCATGGTAGATGTCAGTCCGTGGTAGAGCCACAGCGCCAGCTGTGGCTGTAGAGGCCGAACGGCAGACCCTGTTGCAGTTGCTGCATGGGAAGACGCTGTCGTCCGAGGGGGTTGCCTCTGTCTCTGCTCTCTGGCGCCTGGGAGCTCTCTTCTCCTCCCACTGCTCCTCTCTCTTCCGCTCTGCTGTCTTCATAGCTGACTTGGTAGTGTGTCGCCAACCGCTGCCAGCACTTCAAAGCCTGCTGGCACGATGCCTCCCGCCTTGAGGTCCTCCTTGAGCACGTCTTTATGGCGGAGCGTGGGCCAACCTGTGGGTCGGGACCCAGTGGCAAGCTTGCCGTA
>BLAZ01000940.1:240308-242808 GCA_014633955.1 Acropora tenuis
TAAGAAAATGGTTTGAACCCCGGAGTAACATACCGTGATTGAAAAAGATCATCTGGGTGATTGGAGTCCTGAGAAGGACTGTTGTTAGTGACTGACGTTTCGACAACCTGTGCGGAAGCCATCTTCAGAGTCAAGTGGTAGTGTTAGTCAGTTGAAAATTCGAAAACCCTGGTGAGCGATTTGATTGGTCAGTAGATAGAGTAGCCGTTGGTAAATGCGTAATGCGATTGGCTGTGAAGACATGTGCGGAGATAGGTTATGCAAATACATAGGATGTAAAATGAATAATAAAAAATGAATAAATAAATTCACAATAACTGTTCCTGGTCAATTTCATTCAGTCTTAATTAACTTCCAATTCAGTTTAAGACACTAAGTACCTGCCAAGCTAACGAATATTGTATAAAGTAATGTGTTTTGGTGTGCTGAAGCCACATTTGAACACATTGGCCATGTTGTTGTGGGCAGCACCCCATGTGGTCAACGAAATGAAATGTGATTGTGAGTGTCAGTAGACACGGGGAGCTGTTTCAGCTTTATTAGGCCTCATCAGCATGGTAGAGGTTTAGTAGACACTGTCATGTGGCCATGGTGTCCAATGTGGCTTCAGCTTACCTCATATCAAGTGTTATTGCCTACTACACAAATAAAACTGTTGGCCTTAGGATATCTTAGTATCCCAATACCATCAATCTGTTGATGTCAGCAGACCTCTCCAATGATGTGATCTTTGCAACCAGTCTCTTTTTGTAAATGATTATATATTCTTCATTCAACCTGGGGTTTCTTGCCACTGATTATGTCGGTCTTTAGCTTTTTAGAGATATCCCTCCTAAGTCTTTCTGTGTCATCTCTGATCTTTATAGTTAAAGAAAGTCATGATTTTTTTAAATGACATATTTTTCTGATTAATAATAATTAGTTATTTATATTATTATGATTGTGAATGTAGTTTTTTTAAGTTGTAATTGCAATACTTTATCACTTCTGAATCCTTGCAGGGCAGCCAAACTTCATTGTGTCTTGAGGTAAAAACCTCCACCTTATAAATGAGGGATCATCAATCTGTAGTTACAAGATTGATATTTTTAATCCTCACTGTTTAGTGGTAATAGCACAAAAAGGCCATGACAGATGAGAAATGCTCTATACATGTGGTCAGAACCAACATACCTTGTCTTCAGAATGTCTTGCTTGAAATGACTTTTTCCTGTCGACCCTGTTGGCAGTCAAATACCTTGGTGCCAATTTTGCTGAAGGGAACTCCATAGAATCTTTAAAGAAGACTGATCTGTACCATGGAAAGAAGGAAAGTTTTTGTTTTGTTCTTTATGATCTGGAGTGGAACCTATACTTAAGGCAACCCCATGTATTAGATACATCCTTTGTAGGTAATCTTACTAGTAACTGGTATTCAACTTTAGACGTTTATTTATGATTGACTGATAAATTATCAAATTCTCAATAGCACTGTGAACATGCACATTCTACCCCAACATTTTCACCCCCTCCTCCCCCACTTCTTTAAATGGAGCATTTATTGATGTAATAAAATGGACTTTTTTGTGAATAGACAAGCTTCTAAGAGTTGTCTTGCTAATTGCTATAATTGTTTTATATTATTTTCTTAGCTTATTATTTTTCATTACTTCCTTGGCCCATACCGAGTAATGCAAATCTTACCTCCAGCTCCAAACATTCTGTCTCGTTTAAAGAAGAAGAACACTTTGTTTTTGTTTCCAGTTCACATCATCTAATCACAGTCATGGCTGCCTCAAACGATTTAACATAGCCAACATACTTGGTCGTTGAACCTCTTAACTTCTCCTGCCAAGTACATACAGATTCAGTTGCAGTACTACCTTTTAATTCTCTAAATGGATGCCTTCACCGGTGCCGCTCTCTTTGGCATTTGCAGGCAAAGCCATAGCAAACGGCTTATGCTGAATACAAGCAACTGAGCACCAACTTCCAGATCTCGTGGACGTGGAAACTTAATTATTTTCCTTTCGAAATTGTCAGTCAGTTGTTTGGTTTATTGTTGGAAACTTTGGTGCTCGTTCACCCCTTACTGAACGCCAGTTTCATGGATGGAAAAATGTGGCATCGGTCACACCATTGATCAAACTGATGTTGTGGAAAGCTTTTGGAGTCAAGAATAGCTTTACCCTGGAACAAATTACCCTAGATTTCAAAATTTTATGGAAATAAATCTTAAATCTTTTTAATGACACAGCAAAACACAAATATGCTGCTGGACACTGCAAATTCGACTAGATGACATGCCATATTTGTTTTATGATGGTCAGAGCTAACTAGTAAACCAAAGATGCCCACCGAAGACCCGATGACGTCATGTCAGTTTGGCAGATGGAAACAAGGGACGAGCTATTTGTCCTTGTCACACAGCGGCCATATTTGATATGACGTGTTATGGAGAACATATGAAAATATTTGAGTTTCTGGAATCTTCTAAGTCACGCAATGTTTGTACTGGAAC
>BLAZ01000940.1:250308-252808 GCA_014633955.1 Acropora tenuis
CCTTTTGTGGCTGCCTTAACATGAATGGGGAATTGAAAAGAGCTGTGGGATATGTGCAGAGCTCGTACTGAAATAATTCTTCAAGTTGGGAATTATCACAGGCGATAATGAGGCGCTGAAATAAGAGTTGAGGGTCAACTTTTCCTTGGTCATTTGTAATCTTCACGGAGGACTTTGATGTCATAGTGACTGCCTGGGCACTTCGTTTGAATGAGTAATCTGTGGCTAACTTTCTATTTATTGACGAAAGAATCTTCTTCCTGACACTCCTGGCTGTGTCACCATTGGCATTACTATCGGCATTTACTCCATGCATGATGTTTCTTGGGTTATTGTTAGTGTAGAGAGAGAAAGGGTTGTGGGCAGCCAGTGCCCACGATTATTTAACTGAATTGGTACATAAATGGACTTACCTGGGAAGAAAAGACAATAAATTCTCTCTATCTCTATGGGTCCATGCTGCGCATGGCTTCAAACTCGAGGAACACGACAGGCAGTACATGCGGCCTTGTTTCCATGCTGCGCAGTATAGGGCTCTAAAAAGACGTGTTTTTTGTCAACATCTCCCGCTCGGATTTTCAGGGACTTTTGATATGTTTTAGAGGACATGTTCCTGGGCCAAAATCCGTTAAGAAACATTCTTTTGCAATTAGTGGCAGGTTGACCGACTTTTGACGATAAAATGCCTGAACTATTGACTCTTCCAGCTCATCACAAGCTTGGGCAACTGCAAAAAAAATAAAGAGCTTTCCATAAATTTTGTTGTCGGAGTACCCTGAAGGCTAAGTTCTTATTCTGCTATCTGCGGGTGCTGCATGCACTACCCCAACACCTGTCCCATAATTAAGCAAAATACTGAGGTGAAAGTCTAGCTTTTGGGAGGACATGCTAATGTCCGACCTATGTAACTGAGAAAATTGGTGGTCCTTAGGCTGGACGGAGGTTGGAGTAGTGTTAAAGCCGTGCAAAATGTTCTTCTGTGGGGGAGTGGAGTGAGGTCACTGTGACGAAAAAAGTGATCCAAGCTTGCGTGTTGACTTAACTAAAGAAGAAGATCATACAGGATTGAGAAAGATATAGCTTGATCATTCTGTTCCAAAATTAAATAAAATTTAGGCCCAACTTGAATCACCCACTCCCGCCTTGTCAACCCTTGAAATTTCAATTGTCGCCCCCAAAGAATGTGGTGCAGCTATTTACAGCAAAGTTGTTGCGTATGGTTTTCATGGGTGTGCAAGTGGTGCAAGCGAAGTAGGATTTTACGGAAAAAAAAGTCAGTATTTCTTCGTTTTAATTTGTAAACGCATACAAACACGTTGCGAGAGCAGGGATCGATACTCAGGTGAATAGCTGGCTTCGATTGCGAGCCCGTATCCCCTAGTGATCGCACGATTGTGTGACTTTGAGATAAGCTTAACTTTGAAGCATTTTTGAGCAAATCTGAGCAAATTGAGTATAATTTGAGCTAATATATCGAGAGTTACCTTGATCTTTTCCCTGAGAGTTGTTCATGGTTGTTGATATAAGTTGCGTACTTCTTAATGGTCACCCATCCAAATACTAGCCCTGTTCGATAGGGCTTAACATTGTGGACAAAGGAAAGCCTGACATCGATGCTACCACGGACCAAATTCTTTGAAAGAATTAATTGCAGTCTTTGAGATCTTAATGTCATCCTTGAGCTGGCTCGCAAGAGCCTTTGACTGATGCCCTGATTGGAATTTTTAAAAGTTTGTCAATTTGGCAATCTACTTAATGCACTGCTTGCATGTCCGACCATGTACGCATTGCGTACCTATTTTTTTATATAGAAGGAGCTTTTTCTTTTCCCAGTCAACTGGTGGTTTTAAATTCTGATGGTTCAAAATGCTCAGAGCACACCATTGTGCCTCTTGAAATCTGACAAGACAGTTGATATAAAATTATTAAAGCTAGGCAAAAAGTGTATAACCAGCTGTTTCATAGTTGACTCAAACGGCAAATAATTTTATTTTTTGTTTGTATTTATGAGCTGAAACCCTTGAACGTAGAGTAAAACATAAATGCGAAGGAAAAAAACGTCACCAACTTGGAAGTTTTTCCCAACATCTCAACGAATTTTAACTATACAAGTTTTCTGAAACTTTCTGTTAATGAGGAAGCAAGGAGAAGTGATTCCATTATCGCCTTTGGACCTGTTATTTTTGCAAACGGGAATGCAACAGTGATCTTTCTTTGGCATGTTTTCGAAAAGCTGGACCATGCTCAGCCACGATTTCATGCTGAGGTGGTCGCTGCGTGATAAGGGCGAATAGTTTGTGAGCATTAAATTAACACTCTTGCTGAGTGTGGGGGCATTCAGTGGACACGGTTTTATATAAACCTTTCACTTGCACCCACACAGGTCTTTAAGGTTAATTACTATTTGGGTCTCGTCAATGGAGACCAACTAACACTTAAACCTTTCAAAAGTGTGCATTCCTTCAATGTTGCACATCTGGTATCATTTTTACCTCTGTTT
>BLAZ01000940.1:330765-333265 GCA_014633955.1 Acropora tenuis
GATTTGCCATGCATGCAGCGCTATGCATTTTGGCTGAATATGGGGCTTTAACACCAGCTCTTCAGAGGGAATGTGAAAGGCATTTACCAAGCCCTGATAGTGTTGAGCCTCCTGAAGCAGCTGACATGTATCGATTTTTGAAATCATGTTTGACACAAACATGCTCAGAGGCGAAAAACACATCACTGATTCAGGGGTTATATCTGTCTGGGTGTTTATTGATGATTGCCTCCAATTCATGTACTTGATTCAAAGGAGTGTGTATGCCAATCAAAAAATTTAAACAAAATTCCAGTTCCCCACAGTCTCTACTGGTGACGACTTGCTGACCAAAAAGCCTGAGGACTCAGGGTATAGGATTAGTAATAGTATAATGTTCTGCCCTGGGTATTGTTATTCATGAAATGTAAATAAGGTATGGGAAATCGCTCTGCCTTTCCCCAAACCCTTCGCTGACGTTTTGCGACAGTGAAGTAGACAGTAACTTAACTACCAATCATGCCACATTTATTCTTTGTCAAGGAAAAGATCTAACCCCATCTATTGGCCTCTCTTCCAATCGTTATCCAAAACACAGGAAACAAATTATACTGCCTCCTACTTCGGGCCCAATTCATTAAATAAATCAGATACTAAAGAGAGATAACTGAATACTGGAAAAAAATACTATTCATTTTTTTAAAAATTATTAAGACGCATGTAGGTTTTACCATTATCACAATCTAAATCTGCAAGTTTGGCTGCAGCTCCCGCTGGATTTACAACCTGTTTTAGCTTAATATAATGTTGAGCTGTCCTGCCATTTTTCCAGGCAACACGATCCAATGCATCCACCCGGCAGTATTGGATATCAGACGGGAGAGTCTTCAAAGCGTTTACCAATGAATGAATGTGAATGTTTAATATTTCTATAGCGCAAATTAGCATATGAACATGATCAAATGCACTTTACAGTTCTAGAGGAAATCAAATCAACATTGCCCAAATCACTATTTTACAATTATTATTCACAAATCAAATCAAATCAAATCAAATGTTGGTTTTGATGAGAGGGAGTACCCGGGGAAAAACCTCTCATGACAGAGTAGAGGACCAACAAAGTCAATCCACATATGACACCGAGTGCGGAAATCGAACCCGGGCCACATTGGTGGAAGGCAAGTGCTCTCACCACTAGGCCAACCCTGCCACCGGTGCATTCTCTAAAGCAAGAATTCATTGTTCGTTGTCGGAAGATAGAAGCCTAAGCAGTACTGAGGACAAATATATTGGGCCATTATTATTCACAAATCAAATCAAATCAATCACAAATCACTTATTCACAAATCAAATCAAATCAATCAAACCATGGCTAGCGTTTTTTAGAAGCCTCTCCTGGTCATTCCAGAAATCATGGCAGGACTGACTGCCACCTGGGAGGTGAAGGACACACCCCCATCCGAAACCAGATTCGTCAGAGGCCAAAGAGAGTGGAACATGTTTTTCATCCTTCCATGGTAACCAATCTTGCCAAGAGTCTAAGAATTGCCAGTAGGAGAGTTCTTCCCTTAATACTGGAGTAAGAGACACCCGACCGTTGCTATCCGCAGATGCAAAGGCATGGCTCGTTTCTCGGATGAATAGCTTGGCTGCTGGAACAGCTAAAGGAAGTGAGATACATTTCCCCTGAAATCTCTGCAGTTTTTTTACATTTGTGTACTTCTTACAGCCCAATATATTTGTCGTCAGTACTGCTTAGGCTTCTATCTTCCGACAACGAACAATGAATTCTTGCTTTAGAGAATGCACCGTTAACCTTGGGTACTCCACACTGGTGGTCGGATACAGCACAGGTTTAGCAATGGCAATAGTGTATCCAAGATCGACTAGGAGCCACACAACACAATACATAGTTGCTATAGCTTCACTGAGTCCGCATTCCTGGCCTCTGTTTTCTGGCAAAACCAGGGCGCCTGACTTGTGAGAAGTTCCCCATTCCGCCGGTCATCAATATATAAAGAGCAAGGTATACCACAGGCGCGAATATAGCCACACGCTACCAGGCTGATGGTATGGTACATATACAGGGAAATTCTCCACCCATAAGGTAATGTTGTGCAAACAAACAAGAATCCATTCCAATGGAAGCCAACATAAGTCTATGAAGATGGTGATAGTCTGTGAAGATGGTAGCCAGATTTGTCATCACATTTGGTCATATATGATCCTTGATAAACATACCAGGGAACATCAGCAAGTCTATTAAGTGAGAAAGGCACGTCAGCCATCCATAAATTTAAAAACCTAGCATCTAAGCAGAGCCTAGGTTTGGTTGGCTCTATGGGCAATGGGAGAACTAGATGGGGCAGAGAGTCATCACCAACACTTGCCCGTACTCTGAATGCACAGGTCGTTAAGCGTTTCAAAATCTCCTTAGAAACGAAGTCTGAAAATGATTTGGAAGAGGTGTGGTCACTAGGCTGCTTGGACGGTGGGAAATCTGAGCAAAAGTTTTGACCCT
>BLAZ01000940.1:411173-413673 GCA_014633955.1 Acropora tenuis
GTTTGATTTCTACTCCAACAAACGACATGTTCCACGAAATTTCGCTTTCCCAAAGGAAATTTCATGCAAAATTTTGCTTACCCAAACGAAATTTTGAGCGAGATTTCGTTCTCCGTGGAACAAAATGCCATGTAAAATTTCGCACGTTTGCACGAAATTTCAATGATATGGGAATATTGACGAAAATTTGCTTTCTTCGAAATATCGCACAATCGAATTTTGCTGAAATTCGCTCTCGTTACTTTTGCTTGGTACTGTAGAATGCGAAGGAAACTTTTCTTTCGAATATCAACAATTTAGCGACAATGAACGAAACCGAGATCAAAAGCCAAGCGTGAGATGATTTTTACGTCAACAAAATGCGGCATTCTCTCTCTGTGTTAACCTTCAACTGTGAGCTACCACGTCAAGAACTGAAAGCTTTTCCGTGCCATGCCACCGTGTCAAGAACTCCCACTAAAACTTGTCGGTGTCAACAATACAAAGCTTTTTCGTGTCAGGCAGGTAGAAGAATACAAACCAACACGGTAACACGGTATCTTTTGTTTTGCTGGAGAAGTAGACGCATATCACGGTTTTTAACACGCTCAGCGTGTCGTGCGCGTGTCATCACCAAAGTGGCTAAAATCCTGTGGAGGGTCACAAATTTCAAGTTGACCTTGACTTTATTGCATGGAACTTCCGAAGTGCATGTGGCAGAAAAAGTAGTGCTTTTGAATGTAATTTTCCAATAAATAATCCAATATGATGTACTGTATATTCTTGTTTACGATTTATTATCGCATACATGTAAATGATTATTTGAAGATAATGTTCAGTTCATTGTGGTGCTTGGGACGATGCTAGGGCTTGGTCTTGCAACGCCATTGAACTACTGTAAAAGGGCACGGGTTCTTCCTGATACTTAGTGTTCCACGCAAGAGGGCAGGTTGAGAAGACATTCGTGAAGAACAAACAAGACAGCTTGACCTTGAAAGTAACACAAATTCTTTCCAATCCCTCGGATGAGAAGTTCAACATTGTTCACAGCATTAGCAAGTGGTAGAAGAAGAGACTGGCTGAAGAAACTGGATGTAGTTGGAATGACATTATCCCATGTTGGGTGGACAACAGGAAATGCAGGACAGGTAGAGGAGGCGTGACAGGCCAGCGTGTATTTTGATACCAACTTGGTAGGCAGTGGTGACGACACGGTTGACAGTTAAGTATGGCACAGCAAGTCATGCAGACCATTCCGAGGAATCCACCAGAGAGTAGTGCAGGCTGGAAACAGTTTTTAGCGAACACGTGATGATGGAAGGAAAACAAAAGTTTAGTAGCACGGACAAAAGGGAAAAATATGCCCAAACCAGGGGATATTAGACATGTATTAGATATTAAGGTCAATAGTCATTTAGGATGTTATTACTGTGAAGGCAGAGAGAGGAGAGAAGTTAGATAACAAATGCAAAAGTGTTAATTGTGCCGTAAATAAATCTTGGTCTCGAATTGTGTCAACCATTGAATGTGCGGAAACACATGAAGATGGCTACACAATAGCTGTGTGTCTACTAATGTGTGGGCACGAATTGAGTCAAACACAGCATGGAAATTGGACTTTCTGTATTTTGGAGACGCAAGGCTGTGATGAATACTAGTTCAGTGTAAGGCGTAAAGAAATGCAAAAAATGGGGCAAATTTAGCCAAATAAGAAACGCTGCGAGACGTTGTTGGTCAATGTCAAGCAAAAGAAAGGGTGATTTCTGGAATTAATGTGTAAAGGTACTTCAACTTGACCTAATACGGGAATGGACTCCTTGCTAACCGACTTAATGTGGCTAATGTATAGTTAACTGGGATGTATAGTTGAGGGTGGAAATTGTCGCCAGACATCTGCTTTAATAGCAGAGACGTTAACGCCTGTGTCTACCAAACACCTGAGATTAGTATCACAAACAGTTCCGTGAATTGAAACATATTTGGTGTCGCGTGACAGTGGCAGAGTATCGTGGCTTACGATAGCTACAAATCGGTCATTAACTTCTCAAACGTCACTTGAACAATCGACCTTGACCTCAGAAGAGAGCAAGTGATATTTGTCGACATCAGAGCAAACCGGTAAATTGCCTGTGGTAAATTTTGGTCGAGTCTTGGTCTTCTTTTCACAGATCAGCTATCCAAACCGAACTCTTGCTTTCCTTAAAACAATTCTGATGATCCTCTGAGCAATGAGCTGAAGGGATGCTAACGCCATGAGTGTGCTTTAACATGGGTGTTCTTGGGCAAAAGGTTTGTCTTCAGTGTGTCCTTTCCGTAATATGAACAAAGTATTTTTAAAAGAAAATGGGCTAGCTTAACTTGTGATACATGAGGATTTTCACTGACACTTCTCGTTTCGCAATGGGTGCGTGATGGATGTGAGGGATTAACATGGACCCTGTCTGAATTGACACTCCTATTAACCGCTGTTTCCAGGGCTATGACAAGTCGCACGAAATTTTCTATCCAAAATGCATGATGT
>BLAZ01000940.1:479158-489158 GCA_014633955.1 Acropora tenuis
TAAGTATTTTTAGTTTGCATGTGTGACCCCTCTGGGCCACCGTAGAATATTGTAGATATGATTGATATGATTAACGAGCTGGACATAAACGCAGGCAATGCCTATTTGTTTACAAATTTAGGCATGAGAAGCATCATAGCATTATTTTGCTGTTGCATTTTTCTCTTAGGAGTTCCAAAGGTTCTCCACCACTTCTTCGTGTTTTCTTGAGTTTGACAGAACAGTCCTCTTCGGCGTTCTTTCTCTTTTTCGTTTCGCATAATTTTTCCTTCACTCTGAGCCTTCCTTCTTCGACAGTAGCTTTATCCGTTTCAGGTTTTTTCTTCGTGTTCTCCCTTCCTTTTAGCAGTTTATCTTCTGTAGACTCCCATTTCTCATAAATTTCTTCCATTGCCTTATTAACTTCAGTATCTTTGACTTCAATGTCAGACGCCCGCTTCTCCATTTTCATTTTTGTTTTGAACTTTGAAAGCAGAAGCTGGAAATGCTCCCGAATCGATCCCTTTGAGACTTTGGATCCTTGATGTTGTTGAGTATATCGGCTATTTCATCCCATACCTTTCCTATCTCCAATATTCGGGCTTTGTATTTATAGGGCTCACTAACTAAGATTTCTTGGCACAAAATAACATCATGCTTTTCAGTCCACACCATATTTGAAATTAAATGAGGTTAGTGGTATAGAATATCTCACAAATAAATAGAGCTTTTTGTGTACAAGGTTACCTAAATAATCCCATTAGCTTTTTCTTGAAAATGGGGTATGTTTTGGTTGAAGTAGAGGTAGATGCAATGAAAAAAAAAAGATATATTTACCAATTTACTCATGTATGAAGTCAATTATATAGTTGCATATCATGCAAAGAACTGGAACGGGCCGTGCCAATGTGCTGATCAGATCAGCATATCGACAAGGATATGCAAGTCGCCCAAGCACAAGGCAGAGGGCCTCTAGACCAGAGCAAACACTTCTTTGGTATAATGTTATTTTGTCTGGAATCTCAAGTACTTCAGCGAGGAACGGCAGATTGTGCTTACGGAAACGAAATTGCGATAGATATTCGTCGTCGTCCAGACCATCGAAGTCAAAAGGCTCATACAAATCGTACGGTAAATCAAGATTTGGTGATGTATTGATGTCATGTAACAGACGAAATTCTTCGTCATCTACAATCCCTTCATAATGGCTTATGAGAAGGTGATTTCTAGCCGTCTTTAAAGAAGGCATAATGAAAAAAAAGACAGATAGTCAGTCTGTAAACAATTTGCCTTCACCTCTGAGGATTTGGCAAGTGCTTAATGTTTAGAATTCGGACCATGGCGGCATTTTCTCCCCATTCTTTCCGCTCGGTACCCACGTTGCTGTTGCACATTCTCCACTCGCTCTCCGCTCCCTCTCCGCCGAACAACAACAGAACTCTGGAGCTTCTCTTCTTGGCCACTGCCGTAAAACCAACAACAACTCTTTTACTACTTTAAACAACTACTCACTCTCCTACCTAGTTGGCTCCTTATATACATTTTACAGATATTCCAGAACATTCCTGGAGCTACTATTTATATACCATTACAAATTTATTGCATCATTCAGGGCTTCTATTAATGTAGTATTTGGTCATTTGGTGGAATGTTCTAAAGTGTTCCATAGCGTGACTGTAGAAAGTCTTAGTAAAACATTGCGTAACTTAGAAGATTCCACAAACTCAGCTATTTATATATGCTCTCCATAACAAGTTTCTCAGTACATCATGATTCACAGATGCCAAAAATGTTTGTTCATGGTATAACCAAAGGAAGCTTGTGCCTCTCCCCCCCCACCCTTATGCAAGAGAGCTGCTTGTCTAAAGGATATCTGGAATTAGGTTTTTCTCAAACCCAGCAACATTACTTTGACACAGGCAATCTTATCCCATAGGTGCATAAAAAATTTGTAATGACAATCAAAAAGACATACATGAGCTGTTTACTCAGGGGCCATTTGGGCTCGTGGAATAATTGTTAATTATTACAGTCTAAATCCTCGAGATGAAGTGGATCCTGTGTTCTGACTGGCTTGCTTCCCAAGCATGCACGATGAGTTCCTGCATTGTCCTAGTCTGTTCTGGGTATTCAGAAAGTAGAACCTAGGTAGAAAAATACTGCAGACCAAAGATGGAGCTTCTTCTGCTCTTCATTTCATGCCACTCTTCACCATCTGAACACCTGAAACAGGCTAGCTTTGTCCGGAAACAAAGTATCTTGTTTTGGTTACATAATAAATCTTTATTTTCTAAGGTTTTTGAACAAAATGGCTGGATATAGGCCTCGGTTTTTTCATGTTTTTATTAACCTTGCTGTGATAATATGCCCTACGCTACAGCATAAACACTGTAATTCTATCTTCAATGATTGCAATCTGATCTTCAAACAAATCACGCGCTAGCCTTTCAAGTTTTGATCTACACAAACAGTTATCAATCACGTCCAACAAAACCTCGGTAAAACTCCAAACCTATTGCCTGTATCATCTTTTCATAATATATATATATATAATAATAGAAATATAATAATAATAATAATAACAATAATAATATATCTTATTATCATCTATTGTATCATCTGTGATGCATCGCATTGGATTGTTACAGGTTCCTTCACATTGTAGTACCGCAGTACTGGTGTGGGGGTTACTGCTTCCTTCAGCTGTCAGAAAGCATTCTCTTGTGTCTCTCCCCAAAACCATTCTAGCTCCGTAGGGGTTTGGTGAGGTCTGAGAGATGATGAAGGAACTTGCTCAAGTATTGGGCTAAGCCCAGGAGCCTTTGAACTTCTGTCTTGTCCGTAGGGGCGGGCATTTCCACAATGTCCTTAACCTTTGCCGGGTCGACTCGAAGGCCTGTATCAGTGGCCACGTGTCTTATAAAGAACACACCCTTCTGTCTCAGTCTGATCTTTTCTGTGTTCAGTTTCAGCCCGCGGTTCTTGCACAGCTTTAGGAAGGCCATAAGATGGTCATCATGATTATGTATCGCTTCCTCTTGCGTTTCTCCTTAGCCCACAACTACTTTGACATTCGGCATGCCCTCTATTAACTCGTGTATCCTGCACTGGAACACTTCAGGCACAGAGCAAAGACCTAAAGGCATTCTCATCCATCGGTATCTGCCAAAGGGTGTATTAAATGTCGTCAAATATGATGACTCCTGATCGAGCTCAATGTGCCAAAAGCCATTCTTGACATCTAGCTTAGAGAAGATCTTTGCCCCATGGAGGCACGTGGCCCCATCCTCTATGGTAAGAAGGGGATAGTGCTCCCTTTGGATTGCTTTGTTTAACTCCTTTGGGTCCAGACAGATACGCAATTTTCCATTGGGCTTTGGAATGACTACTATAGAGCCGACCCAGGAAGTAGGTGCCGTCACTGGGGCGATGATCTGTTGCTCAGTCATCCTGTCCAGTTCTTCCTTTAGTCGGGCCCAAACAGCCACTGGTACACGGCGTGGTGCATGCTGGACAAGGCTCATCTCGCTGTTAACTTTCATCTGGTACTTTCCTTCAAGCTTTCCCACTCCCTCTGAGAACACCTGTGGGAATTGATTGCACAGGTGCTCCTTGGTTAAGAATTTGTCCCCATTTTCTTTGACTGCATAAATCGGGAAACTTCCGGTCTGCGTCTTGTTTAGAGCGTCATTGCTTGTGTACCGAATAATGTTCATGCCAAGAGATGCTTTTCGCCCAAGGATTGGACGAATATCCTCGCTGTCAACAAGTTTGCAGTTTAATTTCCGTTTGGTTTCATCACGGGACACTTTCAGTATCACTTCCCAACTACCAGAAGTCGCGAACCCCCATATGCGGATATCGTACTCCTCACAGTTCTGACGTTTGATAGGTCCTCCTTTGGCCCAGTGCAAAAGCTGATGGGAAGGCGGTGCAAAACACTACTACCAAAAGAAGGCAAACTGTTACAGCCAAGGTAGGACACAGAAAGAGAGGCCATTTGCTTACCATTTGCTAAAATGCTGTAGTAATATATTTGCACAATTATATGTACATTTGTACTTTTAGTCTTTGTACTTGTGTGCGTGTCTATACGTATACTTCCTGCAATGACTGGGGACCAGCACCAGGGCTTGAATTTCCCTCAACAGCAGTCTCCTCATGGTACTCAGTTTTATCCATTTCTGGTTCAATGAGACTCCTTGTTTCATCATTGTCTTCCAGTGGTGGCACAGCATTGTCATCCTTTTTCCTAAAGGTTAAGGACAGAATATTCACTGAAAGCAGACAGAAGAACTAATGGGAACTGTGCATCAATCACATATACAAATTTATATCCACTATTGTCCATATGTAATTTTGTCAGTAAATGATAATCCTTGAAGAGACACTATTAATAATTTAGATACTTGTTATCTGTAGGTGCAGATGGCTTGGTCAAAGTCTGATTCAAAGTCACTGCTGCCACTATCACTGCTATTGCTATCATCATCTCTGAGGTCAAGTATTATCCTTGACAGCCTAAAAAAAAAAAATTACCAGGAGCCAAATTAACCACAACAAATGATAAACATACTTGCATGATGGTTTACTCATCGTCAGACTGCCTTTAGTACCCCAACTGTGATCAGTCAGAATTTTCAAAACTTTTTATGTCATAAAAATAGAGCTAAGGTTAAAAGAACATCTTCCATTAAATTCTTGGATTTCATCATCACCACTGCTGTTATCATCCTCTTGGTCATCATCATTACTATTATGATCATTACTATTATGATAATTTGATGACGCAGCAAATGGGTTGGTGTCATTTCCAACTTTCGTCACTGAAAAAGGATCTACAGGTTCCAACCCTGGAGAGGAAGTGCCTGTTACATCCACATAGCTATTGAGAGAAAATAGGGAAAAGTGTGAAAATTATTTTCTACAAAATACAAATGTGAGTTGTTTCCAGAAAGACTTATTATTGAACTTTTCTCTTTATCACTTAAACTTGAACTCCCAAAGCTTACCTCGAGGACATATCCAGAGATGAGGGTGAATAAAGGGGGAATTGTGTTCTTGCTCTCTTGGCAGGAGTTGAGGAAAACACTGCTGGGAAATGAACTAAGGTTTGGAGAGAAAAATTAATACACGCTTATGGTTAAAATTAATTCCACCTAAAAACGAAATTGCTGCTGAACTTTGTTTGGCAAAGGCATCAATTAAGCTGTTTAAAGCCAGTAGATTGTGCTATCAACAAAAGGAATCATCATGATTCCTCACCTTCAAGACTACCTGAAGACATATCCACTAAGTTAGAATCAGTAGTGGGGTTGTTTACAGTTACAATTCTGTTTACAGGACATGAGGCACTTGTAGCGCCTCATGTAAATAAAAGAGAAATGTTGTACTGGTTAAAAAAGAAAACTAGTTTTACCATTTTTTACACGTAAGATCTTGATAAGCTTGACTATAAAAATTATACGATTGAGGAACGGTCATCACTTACTGCAATAATACTTCAGCAAGCTCACTATCCGCCAGCTTTGAATATCCCAATGAATCTTTTTTGCTCGTCCATTGCTCATGAACCGATTGCCGCAAATAAATCTTCTTGAGAGCCTCTGGCCTCTTAGGCCTACCGCCAGGTTTCTTCATAGCCGCCGTTGTTCAATTTACATCGTTTACAGACTGTCGAGTTTCTTCTTAAAAATCGAGATAACGACCAATGTAGCACCAAATATTCTTCTTGATGTCGCGAGCGATGATCAATCTACACATACAAGTTAGCGAATGGCGATAAATACTGATGGATGTTTCCGATTGAAAGAGATTGGAGATGACGATAGTCTTCCACAGAGAAAATGGAGGTTTCGTAGACCACGAAACCTCTGATGACACGCGCAATGTATGCCGGCCAATAGAGTCTTTAATACAGACACCTTAAATATTACCAGTAACATTCCTCTTTTTTGTTCTTCACAGAATCCCAATACATGTTTACAATGAATTGTGATCCATTCTTTCTTTCCTATAAAAGAAAGGTAAAGAAGAAAGTATTTGAGTGAATTACTAGTAAACCCAAACACAAGCGCTGAAACAATCAAATGGTGATCAAATGTAAACAAACTTCCCAACAATCGAAGATATGATACGTGATTGAAAGCATGTGCTCAGTAATTTGATACATCACAGAACAAAAGGAAAATAAACAAGCGAAGTAGTTTCTCTCCATTTGCTTTTCCTGCAAGTGCAACAATAAAGCTCCACTTGTCCGCACCGCAAGTTATGATCAGCATTGTCTGGCTCCCTGTAAACTCGAGTGTTTGTGTTGCTGGTACCTCGAACCGCTTCATTGTTTCGTCCATGTTGATGATGTGGCTTGGGGGGTATTCACAGTGTTTCCGGGATCTCAGCACGAACCAGTGAAAAGTCGCAATGTTCTCCTTTATGTCAGCAGGTAGGCACTGGGTTATGGTTCGTATGGAAATTGAATGGCGGCTTTTCCAATTATGGTACCATCCAGCTGTTGCTTTGAACTCTTCATCAGTGCTGAGTTCCTTCGCCTTAACACGGAGCATCATGCCGTTCACTGAAAGACTTAATAGAAAACAAAAACCACAGTAAAAAAAAAGCAGTAAATGCAATGAACAAGAGATTCACCAGTACTTGTATAACTGAGATAAATAACCAGAAGCACTTTTACTTCAGGCAAATAAACAAGAAAGCTTTTGCTAACCTTGACTCCTTTGATCACTGAACCAGTCGGCCAACTCTTGATCTAGCTCGGGATATTTTGGTCGGTAATGGACCATGGAAGGGCGTTTGGCTGTCATCTTCAGTTCCCCTGAAAACAAGACGTCCTGCTGATTGTGCCACTTTCGAACCACTGATTTGGTTTTCGATTGTTGTTGACAGCTTCAGCTTCAGCTATGATTTTCAACTTAAAGTTGAGATCATAAGAATGACGGCGAGTGTTTGGCATGATTGTGCTGAATGTAGAACTCGCAAGATAATGTTCACCAGGTGAAGTAAATTTGCAACTACCGATTTTGTTGATCGAGTGGTTTATATGCTTTAAAACCATTTTTCACGAGAGGGAAGGCTAAAAATTAATACTGGTATGTCACTAACTGTGTGACTTTTTTGGCTTTTGTCTATCAATGTGACTGAATGTGTGACATTTTGCTTTTGTTTAATGAAGGCTTTTGTTTGTATGTGTTGTATTTTGAAATGTACTTTGGCTCAAAATGATTTCAAGCTAGGTCAAAATATTTCAAACTAGTTTGTTATCAACTGTCTAAAAAGGGCTTTAATTTTTTGGGATGTGGT
Organism: Acropora tenuis; assembly: GCA_014633955.1. NCBI lineage: Eukaryota > Metazoa > Cnidaria > Anthozoa > Scleractinia > Acroporidae > Acropora > Acropora tenuis. The sequence continues at coordinate 486,452 of BLAZ01000940.1, forward strand.
AAGAAAAATTGGGCCTGGATTTTTTAGGCGGTAAAAAGAATACAATCAAAACAACAACAAAAATGTTTTCTGTTTTATTATACCTCCTTTTAGTTCCCTCCCTGTACTTCCTCTTCTTCCTGTCTACGTAATTAGATATCTCACCTAATATCCCCTAACATCTACACTACCTATTTTTTCCGTGTTTTTCCTGCCGGCGATGGGTTCGAACTTCCAACTCCCTGACATCTCTGTTTAGTTTGTCGTGAGCTCACACCGCTCGGCCATCCACGAGATGCGATTGAAGTCGACCATTTATTGATATAATCAATTAGAGCTAGTTCCAGGACTCCACGGGTTTTTCAGGCTCACACATACGCAATTAAAACAGATTCGACTTGTAAATTTTCAGTCAATACGCAATGGACTCCGATGGTGTTTGTGTAAACTTTGAGTACTTTTATCAAAAACTACAAGAGCTGAAGGAATCAACCAAATCGAAAACGAGTCAAACTACATTATATATAGACAATGAGTTTTATGATCAAGCAAAAACGTGGTTGAATTTGTCCGAAGAACAACGAAAATGCTCTAAACTCTCAAGTGCAGCGAGGACGAAAATTGCTCGCAAGAAATGGACTCTTGATGCTGAAGAGAACATTGTAAATGGTGAGAAAAAATATGTTGTCCCGAAAAGACACTTGCACAAAATTCTATTAGAAGCACATTCTTCCACATGTCACCGCGGCAGAGATAAAACTGAGAAATACCTTCAAATGTCTTACAATAGAATTTCCCAGCAAGTGGTAAGTTTATTCACCTCGCTCTGCAAACTACATCAACAACAAAGCAGCATAACAAGCCACTGCAAGAAAACAATTTCCACCCCAATTCAAGCCTCAGGTTTTCTTTGTCATGTCGTAATAGACTTGATTGACTTTCGTAAACTTCCCTGTAATTGTTCCAAGCATAATAACTGGGTTCTTCATGTACAAGACCATTTTTCAATGTACTCGTGGCTACTACTGCTTAAACACAAAGAAACTCGGGAAGTTGCCAGTAGTCTGGAATCACTATTTTGGATGTTTGGATTTCCAACAACCTTACATTCAGACAATGGCAAGGAATTCAAAAGTAAAGTGATGACTGACTTATGTGCAAAACACAAAATTAAGCAAGTATTTGGTGCACCAAGAAATCCATCCACCCAAGGGCTTGTGGAACGGGCTAATCGAACAAGATCTTAAGCGGAAAGAAATTAAGCCGAGTATTGTAAATCGGCAATGCATTGTTTATAAATTTGCATGTGATCTGTGCGATGCAGATTATGTCTGTTATACGGCCCGACACCTTTATCAGCGCATTGCCGAACAACTTCTTAATGAGGGCCACTTTCGTGTTCTCAAGAAGTGCCACAGGAAACTTGACTGCCTCGTTTATGAGATGCTATTCATCCAAGAACTGAAGCCTAGCCTTAACACTCAGAGTGACTCCATCAGTGCTAAACTCTAAGAATATTCATACTATTTCCTTTTCACTTGATAATGACGTCTGAGAATGTCGAAACGTTGTGTATATATATTTTTTTTTAACCGCTTTTTTAAAGATTTCCTAAATGTTTTCTCACAATTTTTTTTAACTATATGTTTTTAAAAATCGCTTCTTTTTAATATAACATTCTTACATCTGATTTAATTTGGTGTGGTTACTGGGGGAACAGATATGTGGAAAATGTAATCCAAACAGCAAAGAATGTAAATAGTGGTGGAGAGTTACATTGAAAGCAAGAACAGCACACTCGTATTTCAGTAAATCCCTTTTATTTTCAGATTTCATTCGATTTGTAATATACCCTAACCCTAACCCTAACCCCTAACCCTATAATATATCCTAACCCTACAAATCTGTTTTAAAAGATATGACTTAAAATAAAGAGATTGGACAAGTTCCAAACATTGATAGTCATTTGAACATAGCTTAATAAAACAAATTTACCTGGGTTAAAATCTTTTTGACAAAATAAGCTAGTTTAAAATATTTTGACCTAGCTTGCAATCATTTTGAGCTAAAGTACATTTCAAAGTACAACATATGTGTGGTGGCTTTTGTTAATTAACGGTAAACTAGAATCAATACGCGACTTTTTTGCTTTTTTGTAAGTTTATGAAAGAATATAATTAACAATAAATATGACTGATTTTTACTCCTCAAATAACAGTGCGCCTCATAACCAAGTATTTTAGCGTTATTTTCAGTTTGAAAACATGGAATAATAAGGTTGCCGAATTGGGGGTGCGTCTTATGGCCGAGTGCACGTTATAACCGAAAAACTGTGGTATGTAATACTTTCTTAATAGGTGTATCAGATGAGTTTTGTTTGTAGAGATGCAGGAACAGTAAGGTCTCTACTCTAACATTTCTCCTTTAAAACTACACATTGCATTATCCCCACCATCGTCAGATTCCTCCATAATTTTAGAGCCCCTTACCTTTCCAACCCCCCCAAATTATTTAAGGATTCCCCCTTGTTCCTTTACCCCTCTCATTGCTGAAATGTTTAATCTGTGCACAGCCAAAGGCGCAACGTTCATGAAGATCATACATCTTTTATGTATCACAGTAAAAATAACATGCCATAAGGTTTTTCATCAAGTTTTTTTAACAGTGTCAAAGATAATCAATTCATATGCCTTGGTCTTATGTGCAGTCGTAAGAGACAAAAATGAGA
>BLAZ01000940.1:586774-589274 GCA_014633955.1 Acropora tenuis
CTTTTCAGGGATGTTAAAGATGGTGTGCACAAGGCAAAGGGCTGGTCAAACTCTGGTAAATAGATATTTTATGAGTTAGGCAACAATTCTGTCAGGACTACTGTGAGTGTTGTTGTTTTTCAAATCACACTTGAGTTCCTCTCTTCTGCTTTTTTTTCCTTGCGTGTAGCTTATGGTACATCCAAAATTGGTGTCACTGCACTCAGTAAGATCCAAGCAAGAGCGTTTTCTCAAGATTCGAGGGAAGACATTCTGATAAATGCTGTGAGTTGCAGAATAATAAACATGAATAGTTTAAAAGCATTTGTCTCACTGGGGTTGCCAGTGCCTTCAAATTTCCAAGGGCCAGACATCCAGTGTTAGGGCCTACACTGCATCACATGGAAGACTGAGGATTACTTTCATGTTCTTGATAGGAAAAAAATATGACCATATCATGCGCAGTACTAGTAAGAAAATTCTAGAAGCAAGGGTTCCAAATCTTTTTCTATATTACTATTATTGTGCTTTAATTTGTTTGAACTTTTCCAAATTTTGTTACACATATGTAAATCTTTTGTTATTCCATTTAACTTTGTTCACACAATTTTCAGTGTTGTCCTGGGTGGGTGCGCACAGATATGGCTGGTCCAAAGGCCCCCAAGTCTCCAGATGAAGGTATAATGTTATATACTTTACTACCAACTTTCTAACATTGAGTCAATGTAGTGCCCTCGTGTATGACTGCAGGCGTAGTTAAATTTTACTTTATTAATGGTTGTAGAATGCCATATTTGTTTTGAAAATTCCATTGCGTTGCATTATACTAAATATTTTCTGTTGCTCATTTTAAAGTGTACAGTATGTGACACGTAAATTTTTTATTTAAGAATTAATTGTTGGAAATCTTGAAAGGTGCTTTTTCTCGCTAAAAATAATGATTATTATATGTGTTTTCACCCAAAAAAGTCCCGTCTGAAATTGTAATCTTTTGAGCATAAGAAAGTACAAATTTTTCCAAGGGAAATTTTAAGGGCCCAATCTTTTTGTCACGCATTCCAAGCCAACAATGTTGGATAAGAAGAATAATTCTCAGTTATTGAGTGCTTTACCAGCAGGCTTTTTGAAGTGCATGGCAAAGATAAGGCAAACCATCCTCTTCCTCTCATACAACTCAACAAAAGTGTTGTTAATAATGTATCAATATTGCAAATAACCCAATGTTTCTCAAGAAGGTTTTTTTTTTTTTTTTGAGGGGGGTGGGATAGGGAAGGAAGGTGGATTTCTTATACTGTGCTGAGATTTGCATGAAAAAAGAAAGTTATTAAGACATGTACAAGGAAACTAACAATGTCTGAATAAATGATATGCCCAGTAAATCGCCATTTCTTGCAGTCTTGGTATAGAATTGTGAGGAGGTTAGTTTGGCAAGGTCAGGTTGAAAACATGTAACACTAAATGTAGCATATTTATTGTTGAAGTAAATGAAACACAGGCCTAACCTACTTAACATTCTATCTTTTTTTTCTTTTAAGGTGCAGAAACTCCTGTTTACTTGGCTTTATTGTCCCCAAATGCTGGTGCTCCACATGGAGAATTTGTCAGTGATAAAAAAGTGCAGCAGTGGTAATCCTTGCAGCTTGTAGGAGAACATGACCTGTGCACTATGAAATATACCAATTGGAGTTGATCTTTGATTCTTTCATATACAAATTGTTTTGCTAATGTCCTGGTCCCAGTTGTTTGAATGGTTGATGGCAGTCCAGCTGTCCAATGAATCACTTTTCCCTGGATAGCTCCATGGGTTTTTGGTTGAACTGTTATGTACAATGGATTGTGATTTATCCACTATGAACAACTAGGCTATGAACAACTGGGGCCAGTTATTTAACATCCTTGGTAGATTGCCTAAGCTTAGTGGGTTACTTCAATTATGATTAAACATCGTTTGGCTGACATTTCGTCAGTTCTTCATGAGATGTGCATGTTTGCATGCCCCAACAACAAAGAATGCTCAATTTGCTCTGTCAGCACAAACATACCAGTACTTGCACTGACAAGCTTTAAGAATTAAGATTCAAGCAATATATAGTTTGTTTCATTAAAAAAACAACTCACAATAATTTTAGCAAACTCACTGGATTAGGAAAACCACCAAGTTGAATACCCAGGAATTACCTGGTTTATAGTATTCCATGATTAGTTGCATGTGATAATGGGCCCTCAAGTCTTGAGTGATCAATGTTTAGTGTGTGCATTTAAAATAACAAAACTGACAACAATAAAGCCAGAATTAGTAATTAATCATTCTTCTACAACATGAAAAATTTCTGGTATTTAGATGCCAAACAGTAGTGCTTTTAAAGTATACAACTTTACATGATGGTATTTGAAATTTCTTGCATGAACCAAATAGCAATGCAATGTAGTATGTTTTGCATGGTATTTTATCGTCATTGGCAGCATCATGCCAAAATTATACCCACCACTGCAATTATTTATGCCATTACCTGTGTTCAAT
>BLAZ01000940.1:611113-613613 GCA_014633955.1 Acropora tenuis
TCAGAGTTCGACTTCAAATAATCCGAATAAAGCTGCCGACTAACTAGCTTTTGCTTTGCGAGGTTCGTCCGAGTTCGATTCCTAATGATCTGAATAAAACTGCCGATTCTCCAGGAATTCTTTCCGATCAATATATTGATAGGTTGATGTTGTGGTTCCACTATAAAACGCATCGCTTCGGGGTGTGTTTGCCACTGTTCGTCTGAGTGTGATTCCAAGTGATCAGAATAAATCTGCCGATTCTCCACGAATTTTGTTCAATTTCCAGTTCACGAAAAGATACTAACAATCCTCAAAAATACACAAAATGCGAAAATTCCTTTCGCCGCTTTCTGAAGTTTGGCTCGGCAGCCATTCTTCTCACACCTATTGATTGAAACAGTTGAATAAATTGGCTGAATGTGTTCGGGTAGACGACAGATTTTTGATAGAATGTAAAAAGTCTGAAGGAAAGTTCCTCGGTTAAAAAAAATGCGTTTCTAGCTAGACGATGGAAGTTATTGCCAAAGCCATACTGACAAGGAGTTGACATAGATTTGCGATGAAAAGGCGAGGGCTTCGTCTTCTAGCTTCTGCTTCGGCGTCTTGAAGATTAGCTGTTGACTTGACGCATTGCGAGCAGATCACGGTCATAAACAGGAGTCGGGGACACATTAACTAGGATAAAGGCGTAAGGGGGAATACCGACTCTATGATTTTGTATCTCGCACTGATGATAGCAGTATCCTCGGATGAAATCCGTGTCGTTGTCGCCTGTTACAGCACATCGGAAATCGAACCTGGATGCATTGATTTCCAGCTCTACGAATGCTTCATATAGAATGGTTCCGACTACAATCCAACATATAACGAGTACAGATGTGAACTCGTTTAAAGTTTTAGGACGGATGCCTAGCTTGATTACCTGTAAGCGGCCCATTTCGCACTTGATCGATCCCCTTTGCTTCTGACTTGAATTTGGCGAACTTGTTGGAACGTGGCGTCCTTTCAAGGCCGAGATTGACAGCCAAACAAAGTGTTTCCGGCACGCCATTAAAATTACTTTCCATATAAGGGAATAAAGCATTGCTATCACAACACTCGAACGTTTCCTTTACAAATTTCATCGACCTCTACTGACCTTTAACAAATTTTTAGTTCAAGTAAAGAAATTGTGGTGCTGTGTCGGTGGGAGAGTGAAACAGGAAATTTGGTTTTATCAAACGAGTTGATATAGGTCGAATTACCACCGTGAAATAGTTTGAAAGCTAACGTTTCGAGCCTCAGCCCTTCTTTAGATAGAAGGGCCACCTAATACTCGAAATGTCAGCTTTCTAAATCTTTAATGTTATTAATGAAGGTCACACGAGAAATATTGCAAAATTTTCACACAGTTTAACCCAGCTGTTTCGTATCCAGATAGCCCCTCCCACTAGTCGCTATTTATGGCACAATGATCATTTGCGGTAACACATTCCACAAAGCTCAAATTCATGAAAAGAGTAAGAAATTTTGGTATCGGGTGACGCCTCTAGATTCTGTATTTTTCGCCGTTTAGTTGAGGTGGGGTTACAATAGTCCTTGCGCCTTCACGCCATGACTGCCTTGGAGCGATCAAATTTGGCAAATTTGAATTCTAATTTTGCTTTATCATCATGTCGAGAAGAAGGTATCTCTTTCTGAAGTTTCTAGATCACCTGCGGTGTCGTTATGTCCTCAGGCTAAAGGACAAAATATGTGGTCTAACGGCATTTTGTTGTTACAGTGTATTACTACTTGCTGAGAAAATTCTGCAACTAAGTTATTGGCTGAGGAAGGCCATATTTCGGCTTAATAGATTGTGACGTTCGAACTGCAGTAGGTTAAACTTAATACTGTGGTTTTGTCGAATGCTTAACATCATCATCAAGCGTGACCAATAATAATCCGGCGCAAAGGTCAATTAGACCGGCGCTGCGAACTAGTTTGCTAGATACTTGAGAAATTGTGAAACGAATGAAACTCAGTTTACTTCAATTTCATATTGTTGATGGAAATGTTCATGAATTTTACTCGCTTTACGGAGAGAAAAAAGCGTTTTATTTGACCGGGGACTGTGCTTTGTGTGGGGGCCTGATATCGCATTTAGGGCCTGATATTCTTCCCTTGGTTAGGGCTTGATATTGTAGGTCTCATATGTTTGGTGACGCTCTAACTGTAGTAGTAGTCAAATTGATCTGAGACTGGCTCGCTAAGGAATCTGTGGTATTTACACCAATTACAAACAACACGAAAAGTCATGCTTCAGATCTCACAAGGCTGCAAAAATACTGTCATGTCCTTGCAAAACATAGGTACGCAATGCGTACATGCTTTTTTTACATGTGTGAGTCATCCACACTTGCATCTCATACTTCGTACATTGTACTTTTCACCTAGCTATCATGAGGTGTTTTTATTTAGGCGGTAAAGAGTTGTGGTACCTACACCAATTACAAACAACACGAAAAGTCATATTTTTAAGATATCTCACAAAGCTGCA
>BLAZ01000940.1:784115-786615 GCA_014633955.1 Acropora tenuis
AATTAGACACCACTGACCAGTTTCTGCCACTCCAATAATATCCCTGTTCTGCAGACCAATAGGAATGCCTTGCCGCTGGATAGGAGTTGGTTCCTGCCAAAACACACACACACACAAATAATTTAGGCTTGCTTATGGATTTTGTAGTCTCCCTTCTGGTTCTGTTATAATATAATTGAAGTTGTAAAAGACATTAATATGGAATTTTGATAAGAAAAAAATGTTTGAAGGTAAAGGTAGAACTGCACAAAGCATGATAAGCTGCAACCATAAGTTAAGTCGGTAAGTCGCAGAGGGATGACTGATGTTTATTTGTAAGAAGTAATAATAGCAATCAATTTAAATTTTACTGTAGCCAAGAGGCTCTCATTGCTTTTAGCATTGGTTAGTTGCTGAACATCCTGTCATAGTTTGGCGCAGCTTGCAAAAAAAAACAACAAAACAAAACTAAGCAAAAGCAAATCCTGACATACCTCGTATCCCAAGTTGTCGACAATATCCAGGATTTCAGTTGGAAGGGGGCTTTCTCTCCATGACCTCAGAGGGTATGGAATCTTACCACCTTGGACAAGTGAAAAAGGTATTGGAGAATACACAATGATTATTAATTCAGGACAAGCCAGGCAAGTGAAATACAAAACATGGCTTTCATGTGATGTGGGTCAGATTCAACCTACAAGGAGTTTGATTCCCAATTCCTTTTGTGCCCTCACCATGATTGTTCATACTTGGGTCAGAAAACAAACACAATATTGCAAAATAAACTAGGTGCATTGAATTCATTTGCAACTTTGCTATTATTGCTTATGCCTCTGCATCGTTTTGACCAACTGCATAATAATATTGTAACCTAAGTCTAAATGTATATCACAATAATTTTAAGCAATACTATATCATCTTGCAGCCAAGTTCATTCTATTGTACGACATAATCATAAATATTACAATCTCCTCGAACGTGATTCGTTCAAAAGACCATGTATTTTCCCCTAATTTGCTTCCTATCTTGTAATTGGACACTTTGTAATAATTATTGGACAGTTTGTAATCGGATAGTCTGTAATCGGACAGTTAGATAAACCAATCACAATTAAAACTGCATCTGAAATGAACCAGTCACAAACTTCAATGCAATCACCATGGCAACAACTATATCTCAAAACCCATAAAATGGAGAATTGTCTGAATTTTTCACTAGCTTTTTGTCCTTTCTAAGATACTCACAAAGTGTAATATTTCTGATTAATTGCTAATAAGACTTTGTGTCATGCAATTAAACAGCAATTCTATCTGTAATCATACCCTTGATTAACAAATCGGAATCGCCGCTTCGCAGTCATCCAATTCTGTTAATCACTCATAAAATTAAAAATTACAGACCGAATTGGACTCCTCTCAGTCCCATTGCCATTGCTTATTGGCAAAATTCAAAAGTATTTTGGGTTTTTCTGTTTTTTTTTATTTTGCTTTTTTTTATTATTATTTAAAATTATTTACAATGCAAACACACTTTACAATTCAAAAACAAGTACTACTTACAATAATTATTATACTTACACTACTTACAGAACTAATACTAATATTAAGATGCGATATAGTACCACTACGTGCCAAACGCTTTTATACCAAGCAAGTCATTCATTATCACATCATCTGTACGTAATCATATACAGAATAAATCAATTAAGGTGCTGGTTGCATTTAAGTGGACATGAAATGTTTTTCTTACCTCTTTTGAAATTCAGGGGATTTAAACTAACGGTCTCAAAAGAAGGGAAAGCGACAGTTGTTATCAAGAGTTAATATCACCCGTATGAGATGTAGGTATCATTCCTCTCTTACTAAGTTTCAACACTGTGTTTTACCCTTAGTTTATTGATGAAATCTGGGAGGAGCAGGGCGTCTTCCTTTAATTTACATTTATAGATGAAGTATCGCATGAATAGCAAGGTGTAGTTAAAAAGTTTACGCATGTTGTCTTGGTTGTTAAGTACACCGAAGAGAGTTTCAAAAGAACTTTGGTGCTGTGTCAGTGGGGAAATGTGCAAACATTACCCAATAATAATAGTAATAGTAATAATAACAATAATAATAATAATAATAATAATCACTTTGTTTATGCCTCAAGTGTATTTAGCCGAGCAGAGGCTCTACTAATTGGGGAGACAGGAAATCAAATCAACACAAATCAAATCAAATCAAGTGTTGGTTTTTGGTGAGAGGGGAAAACCAGAGTATCCGCGGAAAAACCTCTTGGAGCAGAGTAGACAACCAACAAACTCAACCCACATATGACGTCCGATCCGGGAATCGAACCCAGGCCATTGGTGGAAGGCCAGTGCTCTCACCAGTGACCACTGCACCAACACTGCTCCCCAAGCCACAAAAGGTTGAGACAATAAAGATTTGTTAAACCATCAACAACATCAGATACCTTTGGTGGAAATGGAAAAGTCTTCTCGTAAGATTCGCCAATCTCTGTCAGCCATCTCCTCCAAAGA
>BLAZ01000940.1:791615-794115 GCA_014633955.1 Acropora tenuis
AAATGAACTTGATGAAGATGCGATGTTGTGTAACACTTTGTGATCAGACAGACATGGGCTCGACAGAAAAAACATTCTTGCCTTTTCACATACTTCTAAACGTCGGCATTGATCCAAACTTTCCACAAAAAAGTTTTTTTTTCTTTTTTGGCTTTATTCAGAGGAAAATTACGCTTTCCGACGAAAACATTTTCAGCTTAACAACGCTTAGCAGAATCCGAGGTTGAGAATTTCATAATAAGCTATATTAAAATTTTATATCGCCCAGGCTGGGCAAGTGGAGGAATTCCATGCCTTGGGCAAGTGGCTCATGAAGTTTACTTGGCTGATAGCAAGTTGAAATTTGAACTAGTCCCACTGTCTGTAAACTGAATATCATTGCCCCACTAATGTTCAACGAAGAGAGCTATGAAGGAGATTGGAAAAGAGCACTCTTAGTTGCTGACTTTGTTACCTCGCAATTAGCATTAAGGGAAGAAAATTTTGGCTCTTACAATACTGGAGGTGAATTTTGAATTTCCTTACCTCCAATTTTGGCTTTTCTTCTTCTTTCTCTTCCTCTTCTTTCTTATCATCTTCACCTCTGTTTGCAGATGACAAGATATTAATACCACATTACATGGGTTGACAAAAGACAACTTAACAGAGGGTAGCTGAAAGTGGTACCTCTTTTATAGCTGACAGCAAGAAAATGGGGGCCAGTTGCTCCAAGCATAATTAGTGCTAACCATTGGTTAAGAAGTATCAAAACCTATACGTTTCTATGGTAGTTAACACTGGTTAGTGCTAACCATGTTTCAAGCAACTTGGACCAGTATGATAAAATGAGAACAAGAATCATACGGTGAATAACATACTTGGATTTTTTGTCTTTAGATTTGTGCGGTGACCTTGATCTGAAATAGAAACAAAATGGCTTAAATGATTAGGAGTTTTTTCTTCCCAAAGGTCTTTTCAAGGAAATTTACTATTGGCCAGTAGTGCAAAGGTATAGATCATTCAGACATCCTGAAATAACAATCCTGAAATAATGATTACAATCTGCAGGTAGAAGAGACCTAGATCACTTTTACTAACTACTTATGCTAATATCCAAAGAATTCTCCCTGAGATTTTACTCTAATGCCAGATGATTTCATTTGTCAATGGGGAACCCCTCAGGAGGGATAGGGTAAACTAAGTAAAAAATTCCTCAGACATGGATTGATGCTCCTGTGGTTTAAAATAAATGCAACTTGAAGATTTACGATTCAAGACCCAATGTTTTGAAGCTCCTGCCTAATGACCCCTTCAGGGATGATCTAAAGCTATTAAAGGTGGTTCCGTAGGTTCTGTGGGTTTCATGAGTAGACATGCCAACTCTCTAGTGCTCTGTCAAAGGGTTACCAAAGTGACATTTACTATTTTTTTATGTATAAATGGTCAGTTCTTGCAAGCAACTACATTAGATTGTCCACGTGCACCAAGTGTCCAAAGATTGACTAAATTAATCCAGAATAATAATTTTTAGCATAACCTTTAGAAACCATCTACTTACAAACCATGGAAGCCCTTAGCCCTTAGGTTTTCATTCAAACCTTTATTTTAAGTTTAAATTACATGGTTAGGGTGTCTCAGACAAGCAAAATTCCAAGCTCTTATGCTGTGAAATTCTGGGTAAACATCGATCACCTTATGAGCAAATGGCCCCTGGTTGCTCTGGGAACTGGTATCTGCCTAATAAATTCATTTTTGACTTGCCTGGATCTTTTGCGGTGTTTTCTATCCCGATCCTTATCTCTTCTCCTATCTCTGTCTTTATCTCGTTTGTCTCTGTCTCTGTGTTTTTCCTTATCTCTTTTTCGTTCTTTTTCTCTGTCGGAATCTCGATGTCTCTCTGCGTGACGATGTCTGTCTTTGTCCCTCTCTCGGTCCTTCTCCGAATTTTCCTTCTCCTCTCGCTTACTCAATTTGTCAACATCCACATCCATTTTTACTTCACTTCCCATATTTGTTTACTACAAAGCAAAACAATGGAAGACTTTCCTCGCAAAAATATTTCCAACAATTTACAAACACAACACGATTTGTGGACGCTGACAATTCAATATGGCCGCAATACCCCACGATTCCTTGCGCGAGTGGCTTAGAAGGACGAAAGGTTCAATGGGATTGTTGTTGTAGGGAGTTCGCAAAAATGGCGTCTGTGAGAGGCTACTTGAAGAGTTTTAGACCAATTTTAATCATGATTTTGGTGCTGCTCGTCGGATTTTTGACGTATATTACAGCTACAGACGAAGCCGATGATAGCGTGAATGATTTTGCTGAGTTTGAAACTGAGGGCGATGAAGATGAAGAAGAAGAGGCAGAGACGCAAGGAACAACTGTGCAAGAAGAGGACGAAGGTTTGATTATTTGTAGAATTTAGAGCTTATGACCAACTGTAGTTCATTAAAAATCGAGAAACCGAATATTTTGATCAAACTAAAATCCAGAGGGCAATATTTTTACTGAATATAAG
>BLAZ01000940.1:817495-822495 GCA_014633955.1 Acropora tenuis
ATAATAATAATAATAATAATAACAATAATAATATAATCATAATAATAATAATAATAATAATAACAACAATAATAATATATATAGTATTGTACAAATCAAATAATATATAAGCAAAGTAAGGGATTTTTTTAACGAGGTTTTACAATGTTCATTTTTCTATGTATCTTACCAAACAAACATACACTATTAGAGCTCTATCTCATGTGCTTCATCTTGGCACTTAAAACACAAAAAGATAACTTGGCCAATATCCAATCATCTTGACCTCACGCTTGGTCAATAATATATAAATATGAAGTGATATATGAAATGTTTCATATATTGAAAATGCGGATTTGAAATCAAGTAAGCCATGATCATCGCAGTTATGAACGCAATTTAAGCAATTGCGTATAATAAATATATTAGTTTTACAGCATGGCTGGTATTTTTCTTTGATGGTCTGTCCTGTATGAGGTCTCTGATTGCCTTCACAACTGTCCTTAATTTGAGCTACTTTTTACTGTCTCTAAGTAAGAGATAAATACTGAGCTAGTGGGGGTATTAATCCATATACATCCCAAGAGCCATAGGCCCAAGGGATGTATGGATTAATACCGATGATTGAGGTATTTATCGATATCAGACTTATTTTATGACATTATTCCTGATAGATCTTGATAAAATGGTAAGCATATGTTTGTCTTTACATCAGAAAAATTGAACCCAATTTCCAATTATCCCTGTTTTTCCATAATTCAATAATTAAGATCTTTAGTTCAAGAGAACAAAGCACTAGCCACAATTTCAACAATGAACAATGAAAGTCACAAAATTATATGATTCTGACAAGGTTTTGAGAAATGTTTGAAGGCATCCTCGAGGGAGTTTGCTTTTGGTTTCTTTGTTCAGTTGTTTTGACCATTTTATTGGCATGTTCGATTATTCAGTAGGTCGATCGGTCCATGCTTTCATGTAATCATAAAGTTCATGGACAGCAATAAGTAGCTTTTTAAAATTGTTTTTCACAACAGGTATTGGAACCTATAAATTAGTTTCCTAATAATTGGTTTCCTAATTAATTTCCTTATAATAGGGAATGATCTGGAGTCTGATCCACAAAACTCTCTCTACAAAGATAATTTTTGAAGGAAATATTAGCTGAGGAAAAAATCAAGGAAGCACCAACAGATTCACCAAAAACTTCAACATACGGTACCGTAGAATGATTCTTATTGTTGACGATGAAAAACTTCAAATTAAAAGAGGAAGGCATCTTGCACACCACAAAATACACAAACAAACACATCATGGGCAGTCCGTGCCTGGTTTGAATGGGCGAAGGAAAGCAGTGATTTTATCCAAATCACTGGAGACAGTGAGACAATTCCGTACATGAAATCGATTATCTTTGTGGATATTTTGCTACATAAATTTGAATTTTTGTTAACAGCTTTGTTGGAAATTTGATTTCAATTGGTCGAAAGGAGGAATGTTAGGTCCCCAGAAAAATTAAAGTTTAATTGGAATAAATTGCAGCGAGAATTTTTATGAGAATGAATTAGAGTTAATTTTTTTCCATTTGGGTTTGTTTGAATAAAATCCCCCAGTCGAGGGAATTATCTGTATAAATCCAAATCCCATAAAACGATGGTTCCTAATTATAAATGGTTATCAATTCAATTCATCAGCCATATTCTTCCCTGCTTCCCTAGACTTTCAGTTTGAATATTCAAGAGTATTGTACGTTAAATAAAGATTGTTGAATAACAAAAGAAAATGTGTAAACCATGAAATAATTTGTAATATTTTCCACCAAATTGCAGCAACAAAGAATAAACAGACAACGACGTCGGCAGAAACTGACCGTATTTATACGTGTTTCATACGCACCCTAGTTTTTACTTTTCTTCCCAGAGAAAAAAAAGGACCTAAAACTAAATTTTGCTTCTTTAGTGAAAAAATACTGAGCTTAGACATAACGCTCATCCAAAATACCCACAACCCTACAATTGCACTTCGCTTTATGTACAACTTAGAGGACATAATTTGCGCTCAGCACTTCGTACCATTAACTTAAAACAAATGCAGGTGTGCAGTTCGACGACGCAATGCAAGTTATTTCTTCCGTTCAAAGAGTTTTTGGAAGTAGACAAGGAAATTTACAGTTGGTAATAAAAATACACGAGTAAGCTATCACACCCTCTAAGTGGTAAGCAGTTATAAAAAAATGCGTGCATTGTAATTCTAGAATGCCTAGCTACTTATCGACATTTACGTCTGACAAAGGAGTATTCTTAGTCTTCTCACACCACGAAGAAATCCCAGAAGAAATGTCCGTGGGGTATTTAATTCGTGCTTCCTCATTTCTGTTAGGAATGAGCGTTTTTTTAAACTACTTATTGTTCGTAATAAATAAACAAACTGTCAAATACCACGCTTACTCGTAATTAATTCACCAGCACTCGCTCGTTTTAATTTATACTATACTGCGCAGTCGGGTATGCAGTCCTGAGGGAAGCTCGCTCGACACAGTACATCCAAACTGAATCTAAGTCTGTATATTGACTACCCCTAGCTCTTTATATCAACCTTTCCAACAGGCATTTGCCGAAAAAAACAATGAAACGAACTTTCAATTGAGTTTTGCATTTGCGGAAAAACACAAACTTGACAACAAAAATATCGCAACAATATCAAGGAAACAAACGTAAATGGTTTTAGCGAAAACTTTCTCAGTGAGTTTGTAGTTCTTCTAGATCAGACGACAACTCGGAAAAGGAAAGATTTTGTTTTGCTGCGGAGCTGTATGTCAACTTATCACCTACCTGTAGAAAGATTGATGATTACGTTTCAGAGCTGCGCGCCCTGAAGCTTTACAGACAGAGTATTAACTCAAACGTACCTCACTCAAAAGGTATAAAAAGGCAAAACAACCCACAAGGATCTTCATTGCGTCACATCAAACTTTATAGTAGGGAATGGAAAGAGATAGCAACCTTTCTTACTCTTCCTTGACGGAAGCTATACCACTTAATCGACGCAATATATTGACGGGTGTTTACCGAACCTTGAACAAGGTCCAGTGCATTCTGGGAATAGTGTGTTCTATTCAATATGGCGACTCGCTTCCCAGCCTCAGCCTCTATGCAGAAAATGGCAAATAACCCGCAGCAAACGTCAATGTTTCAGCGTTCTCAATTTCAGCAGCAAGCATACGGAATGGCGGTAAGTCGGATATGAGTTATGATATTGCCATGTAATATCTTGCTGCAAACTCTAATTGCCATCAACACACGGAGAAATGAGGTTTCCACGCTTTCGTTCGTTTTGTTCCGCAGTTTTTTCGTTCTCACAATGAAAAGTCGTTTTGCTCAATGGTTGGATGAAAGAACGAGTCTGTAAACACAAGCTTCTTTTGCGGAGACCATAAAAAAATTTCGTTAAGTTTTAAATTGTGTAAGAACAAAAGAATTAGCAGAGCAGCATGGCTCTCCAACAGGGTCAGAAATTGTAACTGATACAGTGGTTGAAATGAGTAACTATTTCAGTTTTGCGACTAAAAATTTCACTTTAGTTGCAGTGACAAGTTCAATTGTGAAAGGAAAATCTAGTCAATAAACATCTAGTTCAGAGTAAAGAAGGATACACATGAAATGAATGGCATGAGATTCTATCTGAAACAACTCTTGACAGAAATTACAGCTGTGAACAAAACTTTTTCTCATTGAACTGTTTTCATTTTGCAACTAGAAATTTTGCATCTAGTTGCTAAAGTGCCACATCCAAGTTTTATTTAATTTTGATCAAGTAATAATGTCAAAATATTTAAAAAATTGACCTCTTTATTAAAATATTGGTAATGGCCATTGTCCAGGACTAGGCTTGTTTTATACAGTTTGCTTTTTTCATTGCTTATATTGTGAGGGTTTCGAAAATAGGAATTAATACTTTAGACCGTACTTTTGTGCAAAGTGTAACTGGAAACACAAGAAAAGTCTTAAGTTGTGTTGCAAGTTATGTAGTACTTCTTCCGTTATTCAATTTAGCGTCCAGGCAACAGCTCTAATACTTCCATGGGGATACGCATACAAGGAACATCAGGTATGCATCCGTATGGACCAAGTGTTCCTCGTGCAGGACTTGTTCCTGGAGCTGCTGCTGCCCTGGAACAAGCCAGACGAAGGCAGGATGCAAAGAACAGAAGAAGGTTTGTTCGGTGATGGTTTTCTCAACATTGACAATAATTTTGGTTGCAGGTGCTGGCGGTTGCTAAGCATGAGAGAATCATGAGAGTCACACAAGACAATACCCAAATATGACTCTAGCTTCTCTAATGGGTGTCCAGGTTTTCCTTTATCATGGGTGTCCAGATCTATGTCTGAAAATTTTTAAGAATGAAGCATTTTTAATAATTGCTATATTTGACCCCTAGTCTCAAGGACAACAACAATCATATTAAATTTTACCTCGAACAGGTTTGTGTGATGAGAACTGTGCAGATTAAGAATTGTATATTTTATAACAAAAATATGCACACAGAAGACATCTTTCTGAACCAAAGTTTGCCTTAACACTGCAGTAGAAATGCCAAACTCACTCCTCACTATCAAAAAGAAAAATCTCTGTGTTGTTTGCATGAGCTTTTTTTTATTAAGAATAAAAAAGAATTGAATTTGGTGTTAAACAGAGTACCTACTTATCATAAATTAGTGTTATTGTTATTGTCTACTGCTTGGTCTAAAGGCTTTGTTGGTCTTTCTATGTAGGAAGAAGAAAATGGCAGATAAAATCTTGCCTCAAAGGGTGAGTATAAAATGATCAATGATGTTAAGTTACTTGCTGATTAACATGAAACTGCAATATTGTTACGTGTTAGTGCAAAATTATTTTTATTATGTCTCCTTTGATAAACAGACATGACTCTATCATTCTGAGCCCATCAGTACAATATATTTCAGTGCTGGAAATTACAGTCAGTCATCAAACATTGTCTGACCAAATTATGGAAATGTCTGGTC
>BLAZ01000940.1:980291-985291 GCA_014633955.1 Acropora tenuis
CGAAAGGAACGCACGTTGCTTTCGGGGGAGCGTTGTGTGACATTCCGAAAAAGACGGCTACGAAGGAGACCAGGGGGCGCTTACCATTTGCACCATCCATCCGGGTGGAAATTTTAGGTGTAAATATTCAGTGCTGCAGCTTTTCCAAACGCATAATGGGAAGATCAGAAAATGTATTAGCATCAATTGGAAAGTTCAAAAGGAAAGGAAAAAATGCATTGATTAAGTCGATAGCCTATAATTTCTGAAATGTTTCAAATGGAATGGTATGTACCATTTCATTTTCCAACCGGAATTTCCGGGTTTTCCGTGTAAATGGTAAGCGCCCCAGGTCACAACTCTTGCGTCCTCAAAAAGAGGGAAAAAAACCAGTAATTACCCCAAATCCAACCTACAAAAGACAGGAACAACACAAACGCTAACCATAACGTCACTAAATGAGGTTTTTGCTTTAACTTATTTAACGAGACACTTCGTAAAGTTTATCAAAATTTAGCAGCCATCAAATTACGTGTATTTTCGGAAAAAAAGCATTCTTTCATCATGCGAAATCAGGCTGCCTATTTATCCACAACACAACACATCCCCTCACAAAGTTGAGCACTCTTGAAATCAATGCTGTACGTTCTCTGAAAAAAAAAATGGAATCACACGTCTAATTTGGGTGACTTAACAATGAATTTTGATTTCATACCCCTCCGCCCATTGTTTCACAGCCTTTGCATGCAGCCTCTCTCGATAACTGATGTTACTCTTGTTAGCTAATGACTCAAGGGTCTCCATTCGTTGTTTCAGCGCATGATCCACATGAATGCCTACACCAGATGATATCAGGTCCAGCCCACAAGACAGCACGTGACCCATAACTGAAATAGAAAGGATGATGATAGTTTATATTGTAGATGCGTGAGGGTGTTAATTGTAACACGTGCAAAACAATTGATGCCAAATAAACTGTGTTGTTTCACTGTTTGTTTTTACGTGTTGCTTCAGTCTAGAGTTGCAGCAATTAATTTCAATGCACTTTTCAAAACCGTAAAAATATTCACTTTTGTATTTTAGAATAGGGTGTTCACCAAAACTGGATTTTATTTCAAAAGAAGGTTGGAATGAGGTGTAATGTTGTAGAAAATAAAATAATTTTTCTGCAATACTTCTTAAATGGCCATTTATACAGGTGTAACAAATACCTAAATCTTGTGAAAGTTATGAAGCTGCTGCAACAATTTTTGTAGCCCACACATTTACAGCCAATGCACGTTGCTCCAGCTGCATTCAGGCCAAAGGACACGGCAAGCAGCCCAAACAATATGATCTGGCTGCCTAGATTGCAGTCTATATGTGTCTGAAGATCTTACCAAAATCAGGGTCTGCTGTGATCATCTTAGACAAAGAGCCTTCAATGCCGCCAACACTGGGCTCATCATACCACCCTGTGTGCTATAAAATGTTGATGAGGATGCAATGTTAGATTTAGTGTTAATAACCTGACTCCATCAGTTGCCAAAAACTTTGAGATCATTTCAGCGGATAGCACAAAAGATTGATAAGGGCAAGATTTCTACCATAAAAGGATACTGAAGCTGACGTTCATAGCATTTGCTATTTGTCAGATGAATAAGACTGACAAAGGCCTAACGCTTTAAAATTAATGTTTGCTTCATTGTCTATTTACCACGGAAATTTGACCCCAGTCAACCTTTAGCAACCTGCTTGATACCAAATAATTTTGTTTCTCTCCCCAGTCAACACGGCACCACCATTTCCTTTAATTTGTAACTAAACGTTTCATTATTTCAGGCACTGCATGTACCCAAAAACTACAATCTTTGTCATGTTTGAGACACTGACCCCTTTTTGTAAAAAGAAAACAAAATCTTTATAAACTTCCTGACCATCCTCCTTAAATAATGAAGGTGAACTCTGTTGTTCATTATTTAAATGGAATTTAGTCAAAATGTGACCCGCCCAGGTAAGTGTTCCAAACAATTTTGTCGAAGATTGTACCTGTATAATCTTGGTGCCCTTCCACTATAAATATGACACTGGCATTTTGTCATAAAATGATGCCTGTGTTATAAAACAACAACATGATACAAGCTATCATAAATGTTTCAAAACCAACCTGAGTTACTGTAGCATCATACATTTTTGCTGCCTCATTACTGGTTGTTGTAAGAGGCAGTCCTTCCCCTTTCCAAGCCTAAAAGGACAGGTTTAAAAAATGATTTGGGAAATACATCTTTGTAAAAGAAATTGTTGGGTGAACTCTCAGTTAAAGATTGCATTTTTTCTTCAGTCAATTTAATGCCCTGATGCACCAAAAAGCCCAGGATCTAGCTATCTCTGGAGCAGAGTTGGCCTTTTCAGATTTTATCATCTCTAATACCAATTATTATCGGTGACTCAAATGGTCTAGAATTGTTAAAAGTTCAACCGCTGAAAGAAAAAAAAATTATGTACATTTGTGTTACCACACTCTGTCCCTTGTATTCATAAAGAACTACATGGGCAAAACTATCTGAATGAATTAAACTAAGATGAGGCAGATGTCTATTCCACATAATACGTAAAATGAACAGACATAATACACAATGATGAGACTACACAAATGCTATATCAGTTTGAAAAACACCTTTACCTGTTGTCCTGGTCATAAAATGAGAGAACATTACCAAGAGATAAAGATAATAATAAGCTCAATATGTCAGGGCTGTGATATGTCATACCTTCTATGAAGATGACATAAACAAATGCGGCTGGTGTGAATTTATTTAGCACAGTTATGAATAATTATTACTTTGTGGCTTTCATGTTCAAGTCTATCCTTGTTGCTTTAATGACGTCTACATCATGATGTGGATGTGTTACTCAAACTTGCTAGATTGTCAAATTAATAAGAAGTGTTTACATTTATATATTGTATCGTCTTGGGGAATATTCACCAATATTCACTTCGCCTTCGGCAAATAATTGTTAAATATATACATTTTGCAGTGGTTATATGCTTGGCTGCCCAGGAGGATCTGAAATAGACTAAATTTCTGGCAGTCATTTTACCAATGCTGAAACAACCCAAACCCTGAATTTGCATGTCAATGTATAAGAATAGTGCCTATTGTATTTTGACTCATTTTGACTGATTATTAAAAGAACGCCGCTAGATTCAAACAACACTGGCGGGGTATTCAGCAGTTACGGTTCTTAAAGTAGGTACAGTCTGAAGAAGTTTCTGAATCCCCTGCTATTTGAGACTTTTCGCAACTGCTGAGTATAGCTTCGCTACCGTTTGCAGCAACCACAACGAGATCACAACGTTAATAGAAGCACAGAGCTACCTTTTTATCCCTCCGTTACAAAGGTTTCTGCGAAAAAAAAAGGTCAAAGTGTCGAAAGATCGCTTACGTCAAGATCTCTCCAATGAGTGTGTAAATATGGCATCTTTGTAAACTGCAGCTTGACAAAGTCGGCTAAAACATACACGTCGCCTTTTTCTGCAAATCCAATATATGCAAATAGCTAACGACTGCACCCAAAACCCCCCAAGGAAAACCTGGAAGTGATTACGTGAGCTGTATCTGAGAGCTTTTGAAATAGAACAATAGAGACAATGCACTTGTGCATGAGCTGCTCTTGTGTATGTACATTCTCATTGTATGGTAGATGTATTTCCGGTTTAACTCATCACTCATGTAATATACATAAAAAGGAATCCGCGCGGACGGTCACTTATGCTGGACAGTGGTCATCTTCTAAATTTATCTCTCCACGGTGTTAAGCAGCATCAGGTGTAACAAAACAAAATGGCTGGAAGTCAACAAAGTGTCCTTTGAATGAAACTTCCCGATCTTCTCTTCCAATCTTCACCTGCGTCAAATATAAATTCCTAAAAGGAGGAATTTATTTTCTAGGAGGCAAACTGAATAAGTCTATGAAATGTTTTACGCGTCAGTTTAACTCCATTTAACACAGGTACGTGAGCTGATGTGCGCTTTGAGCCGAAATCCTTTGTGTGATGTGTTTGAATCGCGAGTGCATTTTTCTGATGGTGTGTGGAATTTTTTGTTGTAGTGGAATTTTTTTGGCGAACAAACAGAAAATAATTTTTCATTTTAGTTTGATTTTCTTCATATTTGGTCTGAACATTTTGTAAACAGCTTGTATAGTTACAAGGTAACTGGACCGCATTCACAAATGGTGGCCATTTCATCAGCCCTCCAAACTTCATTTGGAAGGTAGAATGATTCTTTTCAATATTATTTAGCACAATCCCAAAAAGACTTTTTTTGACTAATTTTGACCAGGAGACAATGATGAAGTGGCCGGCATTTATGAATAAGGTGAATATGAATTGATAACTGAATCCAAGCAAACAATAATTATTCAGAAACTATCTCTGAGGATGAAAATAGAATAATGCAGCAACTGCTTCTTTTAAAAGTGTGTGTCTCCCATGGCTCAAGTTGATGAGGACATAGTTCGTGTGGAACTTGAGAGGAATTCTCAGATAAAAACACAGGAAGGTAAGATGTGAAATTGTCCTAAAGGAGCTCTGTCACAGCACTTTTGCTGTTATGTGCCAAAACTATACTGAAATCCTTTTCTCTAACCTTTACATGAGCCAAACATGTTGCCTTGAAATTAAGACATCAATCAATTTCTTGCAAGAAGAGTAATCCATGGTACATTGCTGTTTTTCCTTAAAGACGGATACAAGAGCTTTAGCCTGAATTTTCCAAAATGCAATCCATCTCTGTCCTTTGCCATCCATAACAACAGAGAGCAGTGAACAGTCTCAATGCAGTTATTTAGTCTTCAGTAAACAAACTTTGTCATTATTTTTCCATTGTCATCGATGTGATGACATATTTCAGCATTCTAAAGTGGAGCCAAATAGCATGGACAGAGCTCCTTTGGCAAAGTGAATTGATGTAATAGTGAACAGAACACAGAGGAAATAGAAATGACATAAAGGGAAGAGCGGTGAAAGAATTAAAGTG
>BLAZ01000940.1:995291-997791 GCA_014633955.1 Acropora tenuis
TTGGTATCATGTAGACAATATGTCAGCAACTTAGATGTCCTAATCACTGGCACTTGTAAGTGGAACAAAAGATGGTGTCATTTGCATCAAGTAAAATGCCTCAGCACATTTTGCTGATTCTTCAAGTTATTCTTGCATGCTGCTTGGAGAGGTCTCTCACACACACACTAGGCTATTGTGCAATACTTGAATCATCACACAAAATTTTTTTACTGCTATGCAAACACCTCTGGAGAATGGATGAATTTTGAAGAAATATTTGAGCCTTGATGGACCACAACCTCATGTCTATGCTAAAACTGCTCATAAAGGAGAAAAGTAGGTACTAGACTGCTTAGGTTGTCCTGCTTGACTTTGTGGTTTCAAAATTTGGCACTTTGAACTAAACAGAAATGCATTGATCCGTTCAACATTGTGTACATCTCTTCGTCCTGACAATGTTTCTTTATTTTAAATATTAATTTGAATTAAAATGAATTGATTATTTGAAGAGTACTGATGTGTCAGTTCAGCTAGAGGCATTGGACATCCTGGGAGATCTTCTTAGCAGATTTGGGGGTAAGTATTTTTTGACACTGCTACCACATGCGACAACATTCACACGATTGTACTGACGTGAGAAACGTGTACTTTATTGTTGTTAATTTTTGTCATTTTTTATAAGGTCTGTTAGTGTCATATCACCAGTCCATACAGCAATCTTTGTTACCACAGCTAACGAGTGCCAGATTGGCTGTCAGAAAGAGGACAATTATAGCACTTGGTAGGGGAAAAAATGTACTTTTTCGCTTTAGTTATGTTGTGGCGTTTTATTTGCTTGCATGTTAATTCTTCTGCTAAGATCAATGAAATGAAATGAAAAAAGCACTTCATATTTTCTCTGACAGCTTTATGTCATTATTTCTTTGGTGAAAATCTTTCCTTTATAAATTTGTCACTACAGACATATAATCACAATAATGTGTTACTGTCAGAAGTTAGAAGGAACTATTTAAAAGAAAGCAGTTATGGCATATTTGAAGCAAGTATAAACTCGCTCTGTGAACTTGGTGTTTCAAGCAATCTTATTGGTTACTATCTTGGAGTAACTAAGCATTATTCATACCCAAATAATTATTAGTCAACAATTTAATGTGCGATTTAATTGTTTTCCACCTGTGACAATCTTTCCTTTACAACTTTCTCACAATAAGAATAAGCTGTTATAGCTGATGGATGGCTTAATTGATGGTAATATTAAGAAAATGGAACTGACGGAAACAAGCAGACAAACAGTCTGCAGGTAGCTGAGTCGTTCCTCAGCAAGAACTCTGCGTATTATTTTGTCCTCAGGCCATCTCGTTTTGAGTGCAAACGGCAGCTTGTTTGTTGAACTCATGGACCATCTGTTGGCGGAGCTGAAACAAAATGCATCGCATTCGACCACAAGAACGTTTATTCAGTGTATAGGAGCCATTTGGTGAGAAAAAAAAAAAGAACGGTGGACTTCTTTATGAATTCACTATAAGTTTTTTCGTTATTGTCTACGGTAAATGAATCTTACTACAACACAAATAGAGAGAAGAACAGGGCCTCATTAGAAATTTTTTTAGAGAGGATTGGATCGTGTAACCTCACGTCTGCAAAACATAATTACTGGCCTCATATTTTGCACATGACTGGCAACGTATTTTAACTAATTTAAAAGAATTTATGAGCCGCATTTTGGAGAAAATGTGCCGAAATAAAACTGGAAAAAGTTTATATTGTCAGTATAGATTACGCCATTACAGAAAAGCAATATTAAACCGCGTGATACAGCGTAGAATCGATTTTGTGAAATGAGAGAGAAAATGTGCAGGGACCTGTTTCTCGAAAGTCCCGAGAACTTTTCGGGCGCATTTCGGGTGTTATACTGCACGTTCTCTTTGTATCTTGAAAACGAATGCGTCTCGGGGTACGAAACTTTGCAGTTATTTTAATTGTTATTCTCTTTACAACATATGAAAAAGAGAAGCTTTACAGAAGTAGCGGGTCGGAGATTTACGAATGCCTTTTCGGACGCGAAAAGTTTTCGGGACTTTCGGGAAACGGGCCATAGGGCTGCGTTTCGTGTTTTCACCTAACCTACTTCCGGTTCGTGAGGTTTACGTAAGATGCCGGAAGTAGAATTGTTCTGTAGGCAATATGGCCGTCATGAGTTCACGTATCGTGCTTTGTTACCGCGTCTTATCTCTGTGTTGTTTTGTTTGAGCAGCCGCCAGGCAGGTCACAGAGTTGGTGAGCATTTGCAACGGATCATGCCGATGATTGTGCAATACTCCAAAGTTGAAAACGATGATGAGCTTCGAGAATACTGCATCCAGGTACAATGTGTATTTTTGTTGAAGGAGGCGTGGCCGAGTGGTTTGGGGCGCTTGATTTGAATCCGGAGATCCCGAGTTCAAGTCCGCTCTGACCACATGAGTTAAACTCTTAGCTTGTGTATGTACAATAAACTAAAGAAATTGTGATGCCGCGT
>BLAZ01000940.1:1012620-1014815 GCA_014633955.1 Acropora tenuis
TGGCCTTGTTAAGGTCATGATGTTTGGTGCCATTATGTCAGGGCGGCCATGTTAAAGTCATGACGTCAAGCCGCCTTGTTGGTTGCATGACTTCAAGGCGGCCATGCTGAAGTCATGACGTTACAGCACTGGGACATTTTGAAATCATGACGTCAGGCGGCCATATTGAAATCATAAGGTCATGGCACCGGACCACAGATAATGATGATGTTAAAGTCGTCATGTTTGTTTTAGACCGACGCTCAAGTCAACAGCGCCAAAATTATCAATTCTTTTCTTACATCTTTTTCAGGCGTTCCATTCCATTGCGAAATGCGTTGCAGCTTTGGCTATGTCTTGTCCCTCGGAAGGACAGTCTGTTGTCAATTTGTTTGTCAGAGATATCCAGGTGATGCTACACCCACTTGATTTTAGTCCTGGCCCCACAGTTGATTCCCATTGTTTTATATTATCCTTTGTGGCGCTAATGTGGTCCAATATTGGTCAACAGAGCGCCAAGGTTTCTGACCCAGTGAGGTTGTTTTCGCTTCTTTCATTGGGTGAAATTGGAAGACACACGTATGTATCACTCAAAGATTTTATTTTATTTACTTATTTATTTTTTCATTTCAGGAGAATAACCTGATTTTGTTTCACCTGTTACCAAAGGATTTTGTTATTAATAAATGAATTCATTTATCTGGCCTTGATTTACTTTGGTTTTCAGCGACCTGAGCAGTCATAAAGATTTGGCCGTGGCAATTTTGGAATGCTTTTCGTCTCCCTCAGAGGAAATCAAATCAGCGGCCTCGTTTGCGTTAGGTTTGTATCCGATTTTTAGTGTGGCCTGAAAAATGAAACAATAAAAGCTCGATCCAGTCTTTTCTTAGAGAAGTGGCTCGTCTTAGAGAAGTGGCTCGCTCCTGTTCTCGCACTCTCACTCGCTCCCTCACTCGCTCGCGCGCTCACTCACTCACTCGCACGCACACTCACTGGTTTGCACAGTCACTCGCGAACTCACTCGCTCACTTTCCCTCACTTTATAAGAGTGGTACGAAGAGGATTTCAAATCCAGTTTGCTTCGCGCAAATCCGAGTGTCCCCCAGCCCCCCTCTCTTGTCGACACTTCACCAGATAACAGAAGACTAACAAACAGGAGTTGTATTTTAGGTAAAATTGCAGCTGGCAACCTCAAATTGTACTTGCCATTTTTGCTCAAGGAAATTCAAGCGAATCCGAAGAGACAGTATCTTCTGCTCCATTCTCTCAAGGAGGTTTGTAAAAATGTCTTCATCTGCATGGGGCCGCAATTCTCTATCCATACAGTGACGTATTTTACAACCCTCCGGAAAGTCTCCCGACACTTATGGTGTTTTACACAATGCAATACGAGGGAGCTAAGCGACCAGAAATTTTCACATTAGTCAGTAATTTTTTAAGTCTTGTTAAATAATACATTCAATTCACGGAGTCGAAACTCAATCTTTAGGCACACATGACAAACTTATTTGGCATAGCAGGACTTCAAGGGCTGTGTGGGGCGATTTTGAAAGCAGACACTCTCGTAAACGTTTTGACGGACAAGCTGTTTCTCAAGTAGAATTTTTTCTCGTTGCGGCATTTCGAGATTAGTTCAGACCTGTTTTACAGGGTAGACTTGTTGGCTACGATTATTTGAAGTTTTTCTTCGAGGCAGAGGTTGCAAGTTCTATTAATTCTCACTATTATTATTCACGGAAGTATGTAATTTATTCATACAAACAGGTATATAAACAAAGCATCCTTTATCTCTCTGCAGCTCGCATAGAGCACTTTCTCCTTGTAAAGATTACATCCATAGATCTATCCAATATTGAAGTTGTTACTGTTATTTGTTTATAATCTTTTATATGACCAGGTGATTTCATGCGAAGCCGGAAGTCCCACAGGCGTGGAAGCTTTGAGACCCTTCATTGGTTCTATATGGTGAGCTTCTGGATGCTACTAACAGGGGTGGGACGGGGTAAATAATGTGATCATGGACCTTTCGCGCCCTTTAATCGCAGAGCTAGACAACAATACAAAAATACATTATCTCAGTGAGTGGGAAAAGCCAAAAACCTCTTCGTGGATAAAAAAGTGTGAAAGCTTACCTTCTTCAGCAACAGCTTTATTTGCATTGTAAGTTGTATTATTTTTTATACAACTAAAATTTAATAGAAAATCAGAAACAGTAA
>BLAZ01000940.1:1064666-1067166 GCA_014633955.1 Acropora tenuis
AACAGTGAAAAGACTGAGCTTTTGTTGATTGGATCTCAAAATTTATCTGCATCTCAGTTTCCCTCTTTTACAGCGATTAGTGGATCTGTTATACAGCCCTCACAGTTTGTCAGGAATATTGATGTAATCTTTGATAATAAGTTAAATATGGAACGTCAAGCTGTCGTTATTTGTAAATCTGCATTTTTTCATATCCGGAATATTTGTCGAATTAGAAAGTTTCTGTCAGTTAATTGCACCAAAGCGTTAGTTCACGCCGTCGTAACATGTAGATTAGACAATTGTAACTCTCTGCTATATGGTCTTCCGAAATATTTAGTTCACAGACTTCAATTGGCTCAGAACTGTTCAGCACGGCTGATCTTATGTGGTCGTAAGTTTGATCACATTACTCCTTTACTGAAGGAACTTCACTGGCTCCCCGTGGAGCAGAGGATTATTTTTAAAATTTTAATGTTGACTTTTAAAGCTCTAAATAATTTATGCTCTAGTTATATTAGTGATCTGCTCGAAACTTATAAGCCTACTAGGACCTTAAGATCATCAGGTAGGATGCTATTAGTCGTTTCGCGCTCTAGGCTAAAATCCTACGGCGATCGCGCTTTTTCTGTTGCTGCACCAGGATTATGGAATGATATTCCGGACAGCATAAAATATAGCGAGGACCTTTTTTTGTTTTTAGCGTAATCTGAAAACTTATCTTTCCTACTCCCTCGCTACGTTCGTCCGAAGGAAAAATATTTTCCTTCTCCAGAACGATGACGCATAGAAAAAGACACGAACTATAAGGCAGGCAGAGTGAGAGCACTTGTCCGACGATGCTTTAATGCCATACACGCTATACAAGCCAAAGTATTTGGTTACAAGAATATATAAAGCTATAACTGTATAAAGTAGGAAAAAAGAAAAAACAAAATAAGTTTCATTTTGTTCCACGCCAAAGGTAGGGAACAACCTGGACAATTGTAATCTACTGTCTAAGGAATCCTTGATGTACGTATTCTTAGCTGTTTCTGATTTCCAGCGACCGTGGATCATGAGTAACCTGTCAGAAGAACCTGACTTCGCTAGATTGTCAGCTATAAACGTTACGCCACCGGATCTAAGGCTATGAGTACTAAAACCGACCGAATTTACTCCTATAGCCAAAAGTGATTCCTTAACTAATTCTCTACACCTAGTATAGCTGAGCCTCCTAGGGCCTAAAGTATACGAATTGTCTTTCCTATGAGGTTGAAGTGTTCTGAAAATGTAAGCTGATGACCTGAGATCAATGCTAGCTGCGGAAAGATAACGAGACAACAATGAGTGAGGACATGTAGCACCGCCACTCTTAGCAATAAATACTATATTACCTCGCCTAAATTGATCAGTTTTACTACTCTTAACATTAATCTCTAGGTGATCGCCGTGAACTAGAACATCCGAAGCTTCCACATCCAATAGCTCGTTGATCCTAAAGAGACCATAAAATCCCAAGACAAAGAGTAAAGATGTACGTAAATCCCTAAGATTACTGCCTTCGTGAGCAAACTGAACACAAATACGATATATCATGTCGAGGGTAATGGGCTCCTTTTTGTTGACTGGCCTACTGAAAGCTCGTTTGCCGGCCTGAACCAGGCTGTGATTTAGTGCAGTGTCAACCGGATTACCCTGTACACCATAAGGAATAAGATCAGGGACCTACTTTAACGTACAGAACGCAGACAAAACGACAGCATAGGATCTTTTAGTTTCATGAAGATAAGACAAGTATTCTGAGACGAGTAAACTAACACAAGGCAGGACTAATTTCACGCCTCTGGACCTAAGGTACACGGAGAAATACCTATACTGGGTAACATATTTTTTAACAGAAGAATTGGCTTTAGAAGCTAAAACTTGCTGCACGATTGTACGTCTTCTGTCCCTACACGTCACCGGTCCCCAAGAGGAGGCTTCTATCAAATCTTAAGGAAAACAAAAGTACTAGGAAATAATGTGAGGTGGGGAAGGGGGTGGGGGTGTAAACAAATCCCTAACCCAGCAAAATACTCATTGCCACCCGGCTCGAACAAAAATGCCAGCCGGCATCAAATACATGAACACTCAGTGCCAACGGCTCAAGAAGCACTGGTCTATCGATCCGAGATCTGTAATACTGGGTTCACAGTACAAGAAACCCTCGCCATGAGTCACTCTCAACGAGATCAGTTTGGAATGCTACTATCAGCGCTCCGAGAAAATTGAACTTTCACAACAAGGATTAAGCCGTCCCAGGAGGCTGAACCTAAAAGAAGAGCTCGTATTACGACCTTGACGCAACGCTAACCGTCCCTCAAAAAATGAATAATCGACAACGAAGTCCCAAAACTTATGAACCAACAAAGGCCAGAAAGGCGCGGACGGCCAGTAAGGTACCACTAATGTCCCCCTGACATTGCATCGAAACATGAAAATAAGAACTTTAGACAAGAGCACGACCGGTGGCACAACTAAGCAATTTTCGTGTTGCCAG
>BLAZ01000940.1:1069829-1082329 GCA_014633955.1 Acropora tenuis
TAACATTTCTGAGTATAGCTTAGCAGGCATCGGCATATCATGAGTAAAGAGAATCTTAATGGGAACCCTTTCATCTGGAAATGTTTTTATCCAGTACTGAGAAGAAGGACCTTCGTATGCTTCCCGCCAGCCGTCTTTATCCAAGTCCTCTTTAAACCACTTGGCTCTCGTGATTTCCTTTTCGAAATCAAAGGATGGATAAGACAGCTCTTTGGACTGCATAATGTTCAACCCGCAAAAAAAAAAAAATGGAACACGGGATAGTGAACAAAGGATATAATATATTTACGGTTGAAACACCAGAGGTTTCCAAACTAGATCAAACGACAAACGACTTACAACTTATTATTATTATTATTATTATAATTATTATTAATTTGGCAATTATTTATTGTTTTTGTAAATATTGGATGAATTGTTAAATAAAATTATTGTTATTATTATGATTATGATTATTGTTATTTCGCTTAGCTCGTAACTTAATAATTTTGGCAATTATTTATTGTTTTGTAAATATTGATGAATTGTTAAATAAAATTCCTATTATTTAAATAAAATTTTATTATTATTATTATTATTTATTTATTTATTTATTTATTAATTCACATATTCCCGTTGGGCAGGCCTGCCCCTTGGGAGAAAGTCTTTTTTCTAGTACGAATGTAATTCAGGACAGGTTTAATTCATTTATTAAACACGCTTACAATTTACCACCTCATTTCACTGTCATTAAGAAATGATCGACGAGTCGATAGCGTTCATGTTCTTTTCGCGGCTGAGTTGTCTGACTCTCAAACTTTCCCGATCATTTGACTAATTTTTGGGTGCTCGTTCTGGCAGAGTCGAAAGATTTTTGCTACCTGGTCAAAATTAGAGAGTGAAAAAATAATAAAGGCGACGTACACCCATATCCAAAATTGTTCACAGTCAGCAGCTAATTTAAATCTAGTAACCTGCATAAAAATAGAGGAAATTTTTATGAATTATTTCTCGTGTGAATTTTACTTTTCCGCGAGATCACATTTTCGCGGATCGATAGAAAATCTTTGAATTAAGTTCAGTGTTGTGGCATGTTTGCACTACTGAAATTCTTCCGTTTAGTCATGGTTGCCCAAGAAATCGTATCTCATTTTTCTACAAATTATTACGCAAGTGAAGTTCAAATGCGTTGTTCAAATATTGGCACAAACTGAAAATTGCAACTAAGAGAAAGTGGAAACAGAGGGGACAAAATCCACACCTGGCACGCTAGCACCAGTTTAAACGCTCCGTCACTGAAACGTTGAACGGATGGTGGGCCAATGTTGATAGCGAAAAACATGTTGGTTGAACGCACAGGTAGTCCAAGCTCGAGGGGCTTGTACAAGCCATTGTATAAACCATGATGAATGATTTGTGTAGGAAAAAGACTATTCCATTAAGAGCCAAAATTGCGAATTTTACGAGCGTTGTGTCCTTGAAGTTTATTCTGTATACATACACTCGCGCGAGTATTTTTGCGTATCCCGGTTATTGTGCCCGTATTAAGCAGACTGTAATTGAAATTTGTTTCAAAGAGCTTTCAACATTTACACACTTTCAACAACGTTAACATACCTTTAGTCGTTCAGTCAATGGAGTGACCTTGGTCAATAGTCAGTTCGAAGGTGCACCTCGCTCAAAGTGATCTTGATTATTTTGCCTAGGTCCACACTAATTATCGGCATAAAATTACTGTCACTTTAATTTTACCGCACATGATAAATGGTATGTCAAATCTGGTGGGTCATTTCTGGACGCGGGGGGTGGGGGAGAGGTAAGTACTAGGAATGTGTCGGCATAATTTTCATTGAAAAGACCGGATGTGATACAAATTTCGTTTTTCCATACTGTCATCAGCTGTGTCATTAACCGAATTCTTCGAAACATCACAACAAAAATTAAAATTACGACATTCGTTATAAACTTGGGCTTCGTGAATGTAGAATCTAGAAAAACTTCATGCCAAGACTTCCATCCATTCAGTGAGTACGTGACACAATCTATACCTGTGGTATCCGATTTTAAAATAAAACCATACTGGATTTGTCTATTCGAAAGGTATCACTTTTTAAGTTACACCGATATCAACATCATTATTCATTCTGATAACAATTTCATATTGGATAAATATTCAAATCTCAAAGGAAAGCATGCCGTGAAACTGACTGGTACGGTATCCCTTCAACTGTATCTTGGCCGATGCAATGAATGTGTAAATACGAGGATGAGGTCTTTTCACTGTACCGATCTGCCCTACTTAAGTCCTACATGAATACTGAGTCACCAGAAAAAAGCAGAGCGACGACAACCGGTGAAGTAAGATCTCTGTAGACAATGAGTTACACCATTCAGGTAGGAAAGTCAACTCTTTTTGTTGCCACTTGCTTCAATAATGGTATGAGGTATGTCAACTGTTGGTGGGCCTTGAGGTAAGACCCCTCTGAAATTATCGATTTCGGTAGCTCACTTCATGAATAAATATAACACGGTTATTTTGTCCGAGTGCGCGCCATTTTTTTTTTAACCAGTTTACCTCCTATGAAATTTCAGTTGTCTCTGCATAGCTATTGTGACCGACAAATGACCCAAATATTGAACATCACTCGAAGACATGTTTTTTATCCTCGCATAGTCCTGTGTTACGTTAGAATTGTAAATAGAGGGTGTAACGGTTCCATAAATTTACTCCTTATCACCTATTCCACAAAGGAATAACGTGAGATTGAACAGACTCACCAAAATCCAGCAAAATAAGTCACTTGCTCTGGAAGCCCTCAACAAATACCTATTGACGTTAATTTTACGTTCTTTTCCAGGTACAGAATCTCCGTTATTACGAAGATTACTGCCGATATGTACCTTAACTGAATCGCAAAAAAATTACTGATTTCCTCCATGCCGTTCTAAATTGTTGATTAAAGATAACGTGAAACACATCTTCTCCAGTAAATTGTAATTTACGGAAAAAGCAGTTCTCATAAAGAACGAAAGGAGTTTAACTTTGGGTGAAATTCATAGTCTGTTACTGCTTGCTGTGAACGACGTTCGAAATTGCCACGGTCAGTTTCTGCTCATTATAGATGACGTTGGAAATTTCCACCGTCAGCTTCTGATTGCCTATACATTAAAGCTGGAAATATTTGACGGTAATTGCGACAGACGAATTTAAATTCAAGCGGCATATATTTTTTTTTATATTTTTTTTTCGTTGAAACCTTGCAAAACTGTATGAAAATTTGGCAAATTATTCTCTCTCTTTCAAAATATTGCAAACCTTACTTTGAATTCGGTAAAATCCGCCTGTTTTTAATAAATTATCTTCACTCGTTAAGCAAAATATGTGATTTTGGCAAAAATACAGTCAAAACTGCTAGTTTTTGTCGAAATAAAGCTATTTTAGAATACTACCTGAGGGTTTAGAACGTGTTTCAGGCAAGACCGTAGTTTCGTTCATAATCTTTTGGATCTCGTCAGTTGCCGATTGCTGCGAAATGATAAAGATGAGTTCTCGGTATCATTTCAATTTGGACCATTCTTGCGGGTATCGATCGTGATGCCATGCGATTTCAGCGTTTGGGCGCAATTTTGTGGCCCATATAGCCTCGATCTCATGTGCTAATTTTCCTTGGCCGCCCTGAGATGGAATTTACACGTGCAGTGGAATTACCGCTAGAGGTGGAAAGATTGCAGCCAGCTATTGCATCATATTTTCGCTTTTCACAGTTTTTCACAATGCAAGTGAAGTTTTGTTGATTTATTCCAATTTCCACTCGCAAATATGGTCAAGGCTACGTACGAGAATATCAAAAAGCTGTGTACGGGTGTGTTTTCTAGGAAACAGATGCTACAATTCGCCCCGGCTACGACTGCGAGTTGTGATGTGTCAATTCAGCTGCTTTTTTCAGGAGATTCAACTCTCTGCGCTCATACTTGTGAGACCCGATTGCAACTTAGTGAACTCATCTCGTTTAAAAGTAATTTTTATAAGTGGACCACAAATACATTGACATGTTGAGCTATGCAAGTTACATCGATGACGTTTCTCTCTTTGGGATCATGGAGAACAAGACATTTGTCTGTTTATTGAACAAGCCAACAAATTTCTGCTGAAATCTCAGAGAACGAAATAACTTTCCCAGACACAGTGGTCTACAAAGGAGATAGATTTGACAATGAATCTATCCTGGACATCAAGACCCACTATAAGCCGACTTCAATACACACACTTCACGTCGTGTCACCCATCAGGTGTCATGGTTTTATTAAAGGTGAAGCAATGAGACTTCTTAGAATAGACTCTTCATAAACATTATTTCACTAGTGCCTCTTCAAATCGCGCCTAAGAGCACGTGGCTATCCAAACAATTCGTATAGAGAGATGAAACAGGAGTGAACTTGTCCAATAGAAAGTCGGCGCTCCAACAAGGCAAAAAAAACTCACAAGAAAATATAGCCTGATATTTGGCACTACATACCATCTATCAACTGGTGCGTGACCTTAAACAAGAAAAAAACTGGGGTTTAATGCAAAATCAGCCGTTGCCGAAAACTATCTACACAAATCCTCCGATTATATCATATATGAGAAGTAAATCTTTCAAAGATCTGCTCGTCAGAACGAAAATTTGAATATAGGCTAAAGAGCGTCGCAACCGCAAACCCTCTAAGACACTCAATTTTCTTCCCACGTTCTTCGCTCTTTCTTTCGCTCGCCCCAAATATTTGAGAGCCAAGAACAGCGCAAACCACGAGGGTAGTCTGTGTAGGCCTGTCACGACTATACTTTAAATTGAGCGATCTATCAATAGCTTACAAAATCTTAAGCTATAAAAAATACCTATCATCTTAAACTTGGACTAATCAACATATACTTCTGACGAAATATCTATGAAAGTAGCTTTTCCGAGTCTCAAGATTTCAAATGCTCCCAGACCGTTCCCCCAGAGCCCCGTAATGGCTTTTTCCTCCGGCCGGCGCTTGCTTCATTGTCCCCCAGACAAAAATTTCTAGCTACGGCCTTGGATTTTTTGGTAGTAACTCTATATATTGAGAATTTACGTGTCCCAGACTATTAACTGCCCAAAATGTGTTGAATTAAACAGCAATGGGTTAGAGAACTTTAACTTTATGTCCTCCAACATTGAAAGTACGATGTATAAAATGTTACCACAATCTAACCGTTTTTTTTAAACTTGAACATGAAGTCAAGATGGATTCGAAACGTCGATTATTCTCGCTAATTTTTATTATTAATTGTGTCAATAACAATTGCAACATGCTCGAATGTGGTTGATTCTTAACAACCACTATTTGTGGCTTTATATAGCCTTGTGGTGAGCAAATTTGAACCGCCATATGCACATGGCATTTGCACAATATAATTTATTCGTATTATTATATTATGATTATGGTGATTATTGGAATTATCATGATACCATAATTATTATGGTCATTATGATTATTACGATTATTATGATTATTATGATTATTAATTATACCGCCACGGCATTTTTGCTATGTTTTGAATGTTCTGCCGAAAATGACGAAAAAGCAGAAGTGTTCCATTTTGAACAGGCTTTAGTTTTCTTCCTTTGCCTGGGTTTTCTCATAACCTTTGATCATGTCTTCTTGTATCTTATTAAACGCTGGAGGAATAAGCCTGGCCATGAGGCACTCGCTATCTGGCAACCATCCTTTGTAGAGATTGTTGGTTAATGAAAACACTTTACAAGTTTTCTCCGGATAATTGTCGTCTGGAGTCGCGACAAAGAAATTGCCACCGTTATACGCTCTGATTAGACCATCACCTCCCTCGGGCTTGGACGGGTGGGTGAAATTTTTCAACAGACAAAGAAACGCCTTTTTCCCATACCAATCGATCTCTTTCATCGGGGAAAATAATACAACGAAACCACGATCAGAAATCGGCCACGATGACAACATTCGCGCGAAAACGGCTTTATTTCCATTGGGGTATTCCTCCAGCTTCGTGTAAATAATACCAGTTTCCCACTTGTTACGATCCTCAATAACCGAGGGGCTTATCATTTCTGAGAACACCTTGGCAGGCATCGGCATATCGAAAGTATAGAGAATCTTAATGGGAACCTCTTCATCGGGAAACGTTTTAATCCAGTACTGTGACACAGGACCTTTGTACGCTTCCCGCCAGCCGCCTTTCTCCAAGTCATCTTTAAACCACTTGGCTCTCTCGATTTCCTTTTCGAAATCAAAGGATGGATAAGACAGCTCTTCGGAATGCATAATGTTCTGCCTAAAAAAAAATCGTCATAGTGAACAAAGGATAGTATTGACTTTCGATTGAAACACAAGAAGTTTCCAAACTCGATAAATTGCAAAGGACTTGTTTTTTATTATTATTATTATTATTATTATTATTATTATTATTAATATTATCATCATCATCATCATCGTTTTCAGTGCTATGAATTGCTTCCTGCAGTCTCTTAGAACCGGGGCCAATCCTTGGTCCTGAGGTACCAGGGAGGGGTTTTATTTGATGGACAGAAACCTTCTCAGTATGTGCGCCGTTCCTAGGAGAACGATCTTTTGCAGCTCGTTAATATTGTTTTCGCTGCCGAGTTGCATGCATGACTCTCAAATTTGGCCGTTTATTACTCTTATTATTATTATTATTACTAATATTTTTTATCAGTACAAACTCCCGTTGGAGAATTTACACGGTTAAAATTGACCGTCTCATTTGATAATGTCTTTATTTTGTTGTGGAGTCGTTATCAACAATGTTATTTTCGCTGTCGAGTTGCATGTATGACTCTCAAATTTGGCCGTTTAACTAAATTTTATGTGATCTTTGTGGCAGTCTCGATAGATTTTTCTACCGGATCAAAATCAGAAAGTGAAAAAATCTTGAAAGGATCTATTATCACCCTTTTGAGACAGTCACCCCAGAATACACAGTTTAACTCTTTCTCTACCGGTCGACTTTGGTCGCCTTTTTTACAATTTTCGGAGGGTAGGAGGTTAAATCGACCTGGCTACTCCATATAACGGCTTATCACAGCGATTTTGCTGGTCCACAACACCGAAGGCTGTATCTTTGTTGTTACGCTCGTCACGCCGTAGACGAACACTGCAGTCACAATAAATTCGTTGCTTTTTTGATTTATAAGTGTGTGTGTTTTCAGAAGCCCTCTGCTTGGCATCTTAAAGCTGGTTTGATGGATAGAGGCAATCATTTGAAAGAATACAGAGGTGAGAAGCAATTTCACACGAAGTGGGCCGCTCAAAGTATTCGAGCGAGTGATGGCAATCCACGGAGAGAAGTTATGTCTTTGTGAGTGGATTCCGGGACCTGGTATGACAATTTTGGCGAGTTTTGACTCGTAAATAATGCAGTCGGTACAATATTTTGCCTGCAGGACCGGGTGGCTCGACACTTATAATAAATATGTGAAATGAAAATTGGCAGACTTCCATGCTACTATTAGGCAAGAATATCCCAGAATTCCTTTGGGTCACAAACGTGAAAATTACAGACCGTGAGAGCAACTGAAATAATAATAATAATAATAATAATAATAATAATAATAATAATAATAATAATAATGACTTTATTAACAGCATTTCCACTAGGTGACTCTTCATCCGTTAATATCTAACTAGAAGTAATTACAATTAAAACAAACTTAGGAAAAGCTATGTTGAAAACGCTAAATAATTAATATTTACAATGATGAATGGTAAAAAAGATATAAAATAATAGTAACCAAAAAAATTATAGTCTTGATCTTGCTTTATCTTGTAGCAATTTCTTTGTCTCCTTAAAAAATTAAATTGGGTCCATACAGTTTCTTAAGGAAAGGGGAAGGTTATTGAATAAATCAGCAGCTTCATCTTGAAAAGTATTGGCGATCATTGATCTTTGAAGCTGTACACCCCTGCTGTAGCGTAAGTTTCAATTATTTTCGTTAAGTCTCTAGTCTTAAATAATTCGGCCAGTCTGAGCTGTGTAGACTCTTGTGTGTACTTTTAAGAATATGCCATTCGAGTTGTTCAGTCACAGGTGAACAATTCAATTTCAGGATATCAAGCGTTGTTGCATATTTACCATTGACAAAGCTTGCAGCTGCCTTTTGTACTCTATGAAGACGTGCTGTTAAATATTCCCGCAGTGAGTGATGAAGAATGCCATTATAATATAATTTCGATAAGACAAGTGCTTGAGCAAGGTTTTTCCTAATATGGAGAGGCAACAGTTTTGACCTTGCGAAGCATTGCTAGTGTAACGTAACAAAAGGTACAAGTGTACTTAACGTTGTCTTCCCATTTCAGATGTTGATTAATGTACGTTCCCAAAAGTTTAGCACTAGGAACACGCTCAAAATCAAAATAGCATTAACCGCGTCGCGCTAAAGAAGTGAGCAGGGAAGAGTGGAACAAATTGCAAGAGGTGGAGTCGAAGTTTGCTGGCAATGTAAACCTTTAACCTTTTTCAGTTGCGTGAATTTTGGTGTTGTCCGTGGGCGATTTTGGTTTTCAAAGAGAATAAACAGTGAAGTGAAAATTGGGAGTTTTGGTCAGTTTCCAGGGTGATGAAATCTGAAAAACGTATCATTTTGCAATAAAAACGCTCCATTTCAACCATAGTCCGGGCTTGGGAAAGTTGCAGGTTTTCAAAGCATTGGTTTTCTACGACCAATATTTTGGTGAGCGGTAGAAAAAGAGAGTTAAATCAATAGTGACTCGGCGGCGACAAGGTGACTGCATGTCATTTCGCATGCCATACGCTTCTTCGTAAATCGTTGACTAAATCCTTGAAACGCCACGGTGCTGTCGTTGAGAAGTTTGGTGCTACACTACAGGGGATGAGATTAGCGATCCAGAGATGAGATTATATCCTTTATATTATCCTGACGCCCAAATTTGAGATCTTTGTTGCTTCCATTCCTTTCATTTTAATGCAAGTGTGCGCGCGCAATTTCCTGAAGTTGTGCGCGTGCTTGCTTATTTAGTTCACGTGTGCTTAGTTCGTTATTTAACGTACTCCTATTATTTTACGTTGTTTTCCTTGCTAATAATATACATGAAAAAATTTCTCGATTCTGAATGGCTAAGAGAAATGCAATTTTTAGGAAACACGATGCAGAAAAAAGGTAATTCAGTGCAGGAAAAAGGTAATTCAGTGCAAAAAAGAGGTAAACAACAGACGATTCTGATTGGTTAATAAACAAAGGAACTGAAATTGAACCAATCAAACGCAGCCTTTGAATGGCGCAAAGTCTGAAGCTGCAAGCGACTCTGCGAGCGAAATTTTTTGAGCAGGTTTTCTTTCTTCGTGACCGCAATAACAGCAGAGAAGCTGCAAAACAGCTCTAAAAAGGAGAAACGGCTGCGAAAAGCACTGTATTTTAGCTGTCTGTTTGGAAACAGTGGTGTCCAGAGAAGGGAATTACCGACGTAATTGGAATTACGAGTCCGTTGAATTCAACACTACACTGGAGTGACGCCGAGATTAATAAACAAACAAGGACAAACAAGGCGAAGATAACGAACTAGAAAGCCCGAAGGTAATGATTACAGCGCTTGATAGACACTTAGCAAACAAAGTAGCCTTATAGCTATAGCCTGTAATTGTTCAGCCAGTTTTTACAGCTAAAAACGCTTTAAAAACATTGAGAAAACTGTTGTTTTGATTGACCTTAGCTTCGTTGCGTTGCTTCTGCAAAGTTAAGAAGCTATCTCGCAATTTTTTCATGTATATTATTAATAAGTAAT
The DNA here is from genome assembly GCA_014633955.1 of Acropora tenuis. NCBI lineage: Eukaryota > Metazoa > Cnidaria > Anthozoa > Scleractinia > Acroporidae > Acropora > Acropora tenuis. Next base: position 1,079,610 of record BLAZ01000940.1, read on the forward strand.
CACATGATTTTTCTCGTGCAATTTGGAATAAATAAGCATTTGTAAATTTTTTCAAAGACCACAAATTGCACTCGCCCTACGGGCTCGTGCAATTTTGTGAGTCTTTGAAAAAATTTACTCGTGCTTATTTATTCCAAATTGCACTCGAAATCATGTGATTACCTATACTAATATGTATTGTCAATGACTGTGCTCACAGTGTGGGTGGCTCCTCCTAAAATGTTCTGCAATTGGTATAGGATTTGATGGACCGAAACCAATTGTGGAATTGCACACATTTGAGATATCCTACTGATGAACAGTTATTACATGCAGATATTTTTAGAAGCAACATTTGTTTGCGGTCTGTCACCTTTGAATTGAATAAAAATGACACCCATATCCAAAACTATTCACATTCAGTAGCTAACTGAAATCTTGTAACCTGACTAAAAATAGAGGAAATTTTTATGGATCATTTTCTATTTTATTTTGCTGCGAGAGGAAATTTTCGTGGATCGATGGAAAACCTGCGAGTTTCTATGGTATCATTGCATTAAATTCTTGTCTTCTTTTACTGCTTGCCAGGAGATGAATTTCATTGCAAGTAAAATGATTTGTCAAGTAATGAAAGAAAGATGTGGTGTTCAAATATTGGCACAAACCGAAATTCGCAATCAAGTAAGCCCCAGAAAAAGTGGAAACAGGGCTAGGGACTGAATCTGTACAATAACTGCAAAAATTCACGCTTGGCACAAAAGCTCTCGTTTTAATGGTCCGCCAAAAGTTGAGGCGTATGTTGGGCAAATATTGAAGGGAAATGTTGAAGGAAAAACACATGTTGGTTGAACATACAGGTGGTCCAAGTTCGAGGGACTTTTACAAGCCATTGCGTAATAAAGAAAATGATAAGGATTTGTATAAGGTAGAACAACGCTACCTCGAATCCCGGTTGTCTCGAATCCCCCGCTATCTCGCCGCAGAAACTTGTTTCCCTTGACTAAATTTCACATCTCTTTACTATTTGCTGTCTTGAACTCCCGTTCTGTTGAGCAATTTTCGGTTTCCTTTGTGTGTTCGATATAGCGGGAGTGTACAAGCTCAAGCGTGTTATAGTGTACGTATTGATTAACCGGGTTCAACAGTATTTCAAATTTGTTTCAACTAACTTTCAACATTTTCACAATTTCAACAATGTTTACTTACCGTTACTCCTTCAGCCAACGGAGTGATCTGTTTATATATACCTAGTTGAAGAAACGTTTCCCTAAGAAGGTAAAAAACATAAACGACATGGCAAGAAATGAGGGGGCGGAGTCACTTCAGAGCAGTCTTGACAGCTGTCAATTACTTTCTTTCTTTGGCGAGATGTTATTTGATGATCGTTGCTATAGAAATATGCAGAGGGTTCAAAATTAAAAAAACTAGAGGCCATTTTGGCCTTTACCCGGCCTTCTAAGAGGCATTCATTCACCTATACGGTTGTAATATTATGATAAAGGTTATACTAGGCATAACGACAGAAAAAGAGTCGTTTGAGACCAAAAAATTACGTGACTCTAAATTCCATGACTTTATGTATAACAACTATAGAAACAAAATTTTCGGTCCACTTTATGGAAAAATAATCTGACATCTGACACAGCGAACTGTTTCGAACGCGGCAATTTGCATATTCTCTTGTTTACAAATGCTAATTTGTACACGCTTTATCGAGCTTTAAGGTCGCGCAGGAGGTCGATTACCGGTCGTTTCGCCAACGTGTCAGTTCGCCAACGACCAGTTAACTAATTTTGAAGTCGATTCCTCAACGTCAAAATACAGTTTGAAAATGGTCTGTTCGATCGATGGCCGATTGTAGTTGAATACGGCTTTTATCTGTTGTGCGTTGAGCCAATCGTTATAACACGGCTTTTATATGTACGCTTATATGCCAGTCCATCAACTGACATTACACGTTGGCGAATCGACTTCAAAATTAGTGAACTGGTCGTTGGCGAACTGACACGTTGGCGAAACGACCGTAATTCCTCTGATCTTGGTGGAATAATGGCATTACATCATGCTTGTCGGTTCATAGGCTCATCGCAATTTATGTGGATATCCTAGGCTACTAGAGACATAACCGACAAAAAGCAACGTTTGTGTCCGAGTTTTCTGATTGAGAAGCGCAGTAAAGTAAATGGTAAACTAAAGTCAAGGAGTTCATACTTCGAGATTTCAATCGCACGTGCAATTAGCAATACACCGAACACACGATGTATTGAATAAATTTAGAAAAAAAAAATAGAATGTAAGAACTCTTCTCATGTATATTCCGTGGATCACCGCAATCAGTCGCACGGTTCGTACATACTCTTTAAATAAAAGAAATTCAAACTGTATTCATTATGGGGCAGATGAAAAATGGACATCCAAATGCCATATTTACTAGCAAACGTTGAACGAGGTTTTAATAAGTTGCTCTTCCGAAGCCGATGAAGTCAACGCTATGAGCCTGCAAAATCACCTTACGCACTATATAATTCATAACTTTATCTATATTAAAACTAGAAACATAATTTTCACTTCCCTTTAAAGCTGAAATTGGCCATGTTATAGGAAAATAATTGTTGATTCAGTTATTTGATAAACAAAGCGAAAATTTCGAACAGGGCAATTCGCAATTCCTTTTGTTTACTAATGCCAATTTCGACACGCTTTAAGGTGGCCGAACACAGTTTTTGCGCGCGCTCTCCAGT
>BLAZ01000940.1:1087329-1092329 GCA_014633955.1 Acropora tenuis
ACTTCAAAAACAACTGACGCGTAATATGATGCTTGCAACCTTTCTCCCTGTCTGTTTTTTAGCGCTTGCACAGAAACGCCGGAAGTAAGCTTTGTGGGTGAAACTCGAAGAAGAACCGTCGGCATTTTAAGCCCCGGGCGACCCGCGGGACGCGGGAAGCCCGAGTAAAAAAGATGGCGCTCCTTTCAAGCAATCTACCGTTGTCTACAACAGCGAATAAATAGAGATAATAAAGAAAGTTTGTTATCTGGAAAATTACCACCGAGCAGCTCTTAAAATGCAAATAAGCAAATAGGTCAGAAATGTCCCAAAAAACAACTGGGTCGTATCGTTTGTGATTTGTACTCTTCTTCTCACAACGTTTCTTCAATCAGGTATATACTCCTTTATCCAAAATGGCGACCAATTTATTATTCTTTTGTTTGCATCTTAATCAGCGCTCTTTGCCTTAGCCTGCTTGCAGGCGGTGGTCTGTGTTGTGCGAGATTTTGTATTGCTCGAGATTCCGGTCGCCATATTGGACGGGTGGAAGATCTGGGACGAGCTCTGGGACAAGTCTCCACTATATCGTCCAATATGGCGACCGGGATACTGCCGCGACCGGAATCTCGCGCAACGCAGACTACCTCCATCAAGCGGGCTCTCTTTGCCTCATTTTCGCTTCAAAATTCTTCTGCATTTTGTACACGTTGACGAGGCAAACAGGGCTAATTAACATACAATCATTAATCCGCAGTTCAAATGTATAATTTCATACATTTATTCTCATATATTCACCCCTCACGAGTGCTATTCCCTGTGCTGGTATTCTGAATAACCTTTCCTTTGATAACTACGGTGCACAGTCGTGTCCTTGTGAATTTAGTACTTTTCAACGTGTTTCTACTGACCACATTGCCAACTTTATTAAGTCTTCTAGAATTAAAACGTGTGCTCTCGATCCACTGCCGGCTCCCGTCCTAACTAAATGTTTGCCAATTTTGCTGCCAGTAACAACCGATATTGTCAATCGTTCCTTAGATGAGATAAACGGAAGGTTTGAAACAGGACGAAAATTATTTAGGTCTTCAGGATTTAAGTCGGGCTTCTTCAACAATGAATAATCAAAGCAGAGGCCTAACTCGCTGAAAACTGCTTTGAAAAGACTGAGCTTTTGTTGATTGGATCTCAAAATTTATCTGCATCTCAGTTTCCCTCTTTTACAGCGATTAGTGGATCTGTTATACAGCCCTCACAGTTTGTCAGGAAGATTGATGTAATCTTTGATAATAAGTTAAATATGGAACGTCAAGCTGTCGTTATTTGTAAATCTGCATTTTTTCATATCCGGAATATTTGTCGAATTAGAAAGTTTCTGTCAGTTAATTGCACCAAAGCGTTAGTTCACGCCTTCGTAACATGTAGATTAGACAATTGTAACTCTCTGCTATATGGTCTTCCGAAATATTTAGTTGACAGACTTCAATCAGGGGCACCCAACGAGCCAAATCAATCAAAAGCTGTAGAAAGGCGTTTTTAAGTACCTTATGGTGTTTGAAGTCTGTTTAAAGCGATGTTTTCATAAGCTAGATCAAGGTCATCTGTTCGGATTCCCTAGCTGAAATTTTAATTCAGGACGAAACTGTTAGGGAGCAATACTTAGCTACTTTTCACCGAAGTGGAGGTGGCCAGTGGTGGATATTTACTGAGCTGTGATCAAGCAGCAAGGTAAATATCCACCATTAGTATATACTAAAACAGTGGATAGCGTTAAACTCGCGCGCTGATGGCTCGTCAAACTCCGGACATCCTGTGCTATATTTACCTCTGAGCAACTCAGGAAAAAATGGCTTCCCGATTTGCACCTGTGACAAGTGAAGAAAACATCCAAATTAATTTTTTGTGGTGTATATTCTCACTGATTGAGTATATACTAAAACAACTATTCACCTCAGTGTCGGTGGCTAGCGTTGGATATTTACCTTGCCGCTTCGCAGCTCAGTAAATAATCACCGCTAGCCACCTCCATGGTGAATAGTTATTAACTAGCCACCAACACTGAGGTGAATAGTAATGTTGTTTTGGTACATACTAAAACAGTGAGATAATATAGCACAAAAAGATAATTTTAATTAATTTATTCCTGCAAAGATGACAACATTTCCGGGCCCCAATTCCATGCGGGTTGCTTGGAGGTGATTAGCAAAGGTTATCCAGAGTTTGAGTAGCCAATCAGCATGCACATGTAACACTTTCCACTGTTTTCGTATATACTTAAACATTATATAGTTTAAAACATTGTGACATTCGTATTTGTTTTATTATTATTGTTATTTTTCTAGAATGTGAAAAAATGGTGACAAGCAAAAAAAGGAAAACGAAAAGCCAAAAAGGAATTTATCTTCTGCTCCCTTTCGTTTATCAAATGAAGATATGCAATTGGCGGATCGCCGTGGAAGTAAAGTCTGTGTGCCAGTGGGACATGGTTGGAAACCCAGCCCTTTCTTTTGCAAGAAGCGTTATTTAAAATCACATGACTGGAAGCAGGTATGATACTATACGTGATACAAGAGGGATGTGTTAAGGTGGCTGAACACACTGTGTTGATAGGTTTTGAGTATATCTCACAAAATTCCTTTGTTTGACCTCTGTGTTAGAGTTTTCATTATTTAAAATGCATTGAAATGCCAAACTCTCTTACATTGTACACAGAACATAATTCCTGTTTGGTTATTTTTAACAAAATGTCAATGCAAATATATACCTCCCCTAGTTTTTACGTTGTTATTATAATTTATTTTTAGTATGTGAGAATTTTTACAACATTAACTTTTTGAAGAAACCACAAGACCCCACAAGCATATCTATGCTTTAAAATACTATTATGTTTAAATACAGGGTCTGTCTGTCTGTCTGTATGTATGTATGTATGTATGTATGTATGTGCCGATATGTACATACGTATCTTATTAAAATTGTCTCTAAATGTTACCTCGTCCATATGATGTATTTTTGTAAAAAGTAGTACAACCAGATTAATACGTGTAAGCTGCAGATTATTATTATCTGAGATCACTTTACGCCACTGACTCATAATTGTGTTGGAAAAATTGACCCTTTGGGAAAGCGTCGGAAAGGCGTTGGGAAAGCATTGGAAAAGTGTTGGAATTTACCCGTTGAACGGAAAAGCGTTAGTGTACGTTTTCCTGTGAGAGGTCACATATAATCAGTTAATTTCATTGCAGCTAGCAGTGGATGATATCTTGAGGTACTGTCTGAGAGGACTACTTGGAAAGTCACAACGGAAAAAATTTTTTCGCCTTCTGGATGTCATTCAGAAAGTCTGCTGTGATGATCAAGTCACTGATTCTTTGCCTGTTCTACAGAAAGAAATAAATGAAGTGTGTGCTGAGATAGAGCGGGATTTTCCTATCAGTGTTCAGGTAATGATTGAAAATGCCAAAGCAAACTGGACACTTGAAGTAACTTTGACTGTGAGTCAATCGACTTCATCACACGTTGCCAAACTAGATTGCTGTTAAATGTGTCCTGATTGTTTTTGTGGGTAACTTTGATGTAAAACAGTGGTTGTGATTAATTTGCTTTGTATGCCTTAGACAATAAGCTTGCACATCTTCCGTCATTCAGTGGCTGGAATTCAACAACTTGAGCCGGTTCATGGTTGGTGGATGTACTGTTACGAACGTTTTAAAAGCTGGATCTGCCAGCGTGTCAAGAATCGACGGTTTCCAGAAGCAACAGTCATGGAAACGCACAGAGTGTGTATGCATTTGTACATTTTAGAGTTTCTAATAATTCCAAAGCTGACAAGAAACACAAATGGAACTCACTATCTCACTTAACTTTTGAAATGAAGATACCCACCATTTACTGAGGGGCTTTATTCAAGCACGTTAGGTGACTGCTTGCTCTTGACCACTATTCTCACTAGCTTTGTTGCCAGGACACTCTGTACTTAATTTGTTAGTGTTTCTGTTTCAACTCATCTTTAAGAGTGCCACTCTTTAAAACTCGTAACATTTGTTTATATATGTATGTTATAAACTTTATAATAACAATATTGTACATGTATATACATGCTGACCTCATAGCTGAGACTATAATAATTATTCCACGTTACAGTATGATACATTCACTTCTTGTAATGTGTTTCTTACATTTCAGGTCTTTGATTGGGTCCATTATATGGTTCTTTCTGGTAATCTTCCATCATTTGATGTAGACAGTGTGGTGGAAAATGCAACAGCTAAACCAACCACTCAAGACACCAGAGACTTGAATGTATACTGTGACAATGTCTTACCTTTGCATCCTACAAACTGCAGTCAGTTTTTCTCTATTGAAAGGTGCATGGAAAATCTCATGTATGGAGGGCTCAGAAATTGGATTCCTCTGACAACAAGCATGTGTCTTCTGTGGTCCTGGTTAATTATGGAAACACTAAACGTGTTGGGAGAGTAGTTCATTTTTTATCCTTGCCAGTTTCAGGAATCAACAGGGAATTTGCCACCGCTGAAATTTTCAGTGATTTTGAACAGGATCCTGAAAGCTGTTTGTATTTTGTAAACACTTTGTCCTCCCATGTCACAACTTTACCCTTTGAATTCCTTTCGGTCCCTTTGGTAACAGCTGCAGATGACGACAGGGCATCCATTTTGTGGTTACTAAACATGTGAAGTGCATAATTGTTCCTCAAGAAGGCATCCTAGTTTTGTTTTGCAAGCAATATTACATGTACAAATGAGAAGTAGAAATCAAAGTAATGGTCATCAGTAGGTTACCATAGTAACATACTCATTTGCAGACCTTCATATTCCCAGAGTATATATAAGGAGACTTTTCGCTGCACCGAAATTAAATTTGCTGCTCATGTGTAATGGCCACACCGACTCATCAGGTGCACTGATTGACAAATTAGAGCCAAAAATCCTTGCTAGAAGGAGAAGGGCTTTATTTCTCTCTCTGTATGAAGAGGGTCTGGGTCTTAGAGTGTTGCTATG
>BLAZ01000940.1:1128182-1130682 GCA_014633955.1 Acropora tenuis
CGGCTTTATATCTTGTATCCAGTGAGGCGTTCTTAGGTAAGTTCAAGTTTTGTCATTGCCTTTCAGTTGTATAAGCTACCAAAAATGAAAACTTCTCAAAACTTAAGCTGTCGTGCAAATTCCGCCGCTACTTAGTGGTTTTTTTAAAGAATATTCCTAGCCGGCGGCTTGCTGGATGCTTGTCAATACAATTTGCATGTTGCTAAAACGTCCGCGATATAAGGCCCAAAAACTTCGAGCAGTCTTCACTAGCTCATTTTTTGCGTTTTCTCATCCTTTTTCCTGCTCAATTCTCCTATCAAAAGTTTATTTTACACGACAGATCAACAATTGTTGGGCTTGAGTTTGTAAAATTATTTGTGAAGTCACGCAGAGTATTACCTTTAAAATATTAGCCTTTTTCAGTTGCTTCCTCATAAGTATTCGTAGTTTCACTGCGTCAGATAACTGAATGTAATTCGGGGATACTTTTAATTCAGGTCCGGCCCGAAACAGATAGAAAACTGCAAATTCGTTTACATGTATGTGTGGCAAAATTATTCGGTATTCATGAACTTCTCAATTCGGCGTAGCCTTTCAAAAACACGCCTGTTCTAAATAAACATATAATTACTAATTGATGAAATACCTCTGTTTTCTTTTTTCTCTTTTTGGGTTAGATTATTCAGTGGTTTCTTGCACAAGTAGAGGAGTGTTTTTTTTTTTGGCAAATGAAACGAGGTATTAGTTTACCACAGAAACGACAATATTGATACTTCTTTTTCCAACCGCACACCGGTCTCTAAACTTAGCAGGTGATAGAGTGTTTTTTTTCATTTTTATTCCATGACTTAAATAGATTCTTTCAATTTTAACACTGGAAAGTGAGAAAGAGGCTTCATAAAACTGACAATCGCTTAACGGCTGTCGCAAGTTCTACCTTCTAATTATTATAGCTTTTGTTAAACCAAAAAAGAAGAAATATATATATATTTTTCAGTCTAGCGTGTGGAAACATTTAAATGAAGGGGAATTTGGTGACAAGCCCTCGGCGATTCAAGATTCCGCGAAAGGAAGTAAGACCCACTGAAGGCAAGTAAATTAAAAAGGGGAAAATAATGGCGAGATAAATGGAAATATGTCTTTAACAGTAATTGATTTTCCAAACTTTTTTTTTATGGTTTGTACATGAGTACTTATTAACTCATTGATGACGCATGTCATTAATTGTCATTAATAATTATTATAGTTACGGAAATTTTATAGCAAATTATGTCCTACGTCCTCACGTCTTTCAGCCAATTATAAGATGGGGACTGTTGGGGCATAGGAGATTACAGAAATGTAAAAAAATATAATTAAAACTTTCTAGAAGAATTATCTTTTTTTATAATATAGATAGGACCTGACGTGCGCGCTCTGATTGGTCAAAAACATGTTTTATCGGAGTATAAAACATAGAAAAAGTGTGTTTTATTGTTTTTGGGCACATTACCTCCGTATCATAAAGCAAATAAAGAAGCTTAAGCCGTGTATTACTCTGTGATAAAACACTCCAGACATTTGAGAACACTCCAGAATGTAGAAAACACTCGCCTGCGGCTCCTTCGTGTTCTCAAATGCCGGTCTTGTTTTATAATAGTGAAATACACGGCTTAGGCTTTTTTACTGTTCAAAATTTCTTTTTTCAAGGAAGAAAAAATTGCATTTACTTCCTTCAGAGAAATTTAATTCGAAACTGGAGGTGCGGTGTTGTAAATTGTGAGGATAGTCTTGCAAAAAGTCAATCATAAATGCAGATCCCAGGTGGTTAATTATTGTAGTAATTTTAGTCTTTCAGCTGCAACCTGTCAGCTAATGGATAAACTTTAATTTTGCGTCTTCCTAACTTCAGGTCAAATGAGACAAGTGGGTGTTACTGTAAAAGCTTCATTCTTACAAGTATGATTCATTTTGTGAAAAACGAACTTTGAATTTGTTTCAGAGGCTGTAACGTAGATTGTTTACCGTAATACGTAAATTGGTTGACGTTTTGAGCGACTTCGCTCTAACAAAAAACAATTCCATTGACTCCGTTTGTAGCCCAAATTACGTTTATTATTCACCAGCTCTTTGCAGCAACACGGTTTTTTTTTTAGAAACTGCTCGGTTTGTAACAATGCAAAAAGCTGCCAATGATCACTGATGTAAAACTGACGACTGGATCGAGCAACCTATTGTTTCCACGCGCCAAAATTTGAAGCCAGGTTATTTTGATCGCCGCCATTTTGGTGAGACCACCTTGCGTGCCACAGCTTTGGATCTGCGGTCTGAAGATTATCAATTTAAAACATGTAAACCGTTAGAAGAATCCTTGCTGCTATCCGAGCCATCGATGTTTTATCGACACTTTTACAAACTGAGGTCTCATAGCAAACTGTTCTTATCAAGATGACCGCCGTAAATTTTTTGGCTTCAAAATGCTCGATCCAGTTGTTTGTCTTAGAACAGTGTCAATAATGTAGGAAAAGTGTCAATAATG
>BLAZ01000940.1:1194003-1199003 GCA_014633955.1 Acropora tenuis
GAAGAGAAAAAGCAGTGTTCAAGAGAATGGAGGAATTATATTGAATGAGATGATGACAGATGGAATGAGACAGAGGAAGATGACACAACCTGTTGGCACTGGTAAAAACATTTTCCGTACAAATGCTTCGTTTGTACACTAGGTGAAAACTTCTGTGACTGTTTTTTTTTCTGTTTCTGCTTCTGTTTATCTTTTTTTTGTCCCTAAATTATGCTAATCAATCATCATCATTATCATTATTAGCCTTGATAAAATTTATTTTACAAATAAAAATTTGGTTTTATCGAACGACTTGATAAAGGTTGAGTTACCACCGTGAAAGGTGTAGCAAGCTGACTTTCGAGCTTTAGCCTTTCGTCAGAGCGAATGGCAAAGAGCTTACGAACGGCTCTGACCGAGGGCTAACCCTCGAAACGTCAGTTTTCTAAATCTTTCACGGTAGTAACTCGACCTTTATCAATTCATTTGATAAAACTGAATTTTTGTTTCATTCTCACACCGAAGCAGTACCACAGTTTCTTTAGAAACTAGAAATCCATTTTGTATTTTACAAAGCATTTTCAAAGGCGAAGAGACGTCAAGAAACTAAAAGGCCACCTTGACATCACAATAAATTATGATGAGAAATAAAGACTTCAAAGATATGCGTAATCAATAAAAACAACGAGGGGAGAAGTGTTAGGCCCACGTGACTTCTTCGCATGAAAATAATGGTAATATTAAATGACAATTTTTTAGTTTGTTTTAAAAAAGTGCAACACTTTTTCGGTGTGCATTCCCTGCCTAGGTTTCTTGTTTTTTTTTCTTACGTTTATTATGTTTTTTCCTCAAAACAACTCAAAACTTCTGTTTTGTTTTATCAGCGATGAATGGTAATAAGGAGAACCATGATACTGTGGAAAATATGGATCAGGATCATGCGAAGACGGATGGTGAGATTTACAAGACAGAGGAAGAAATCAGTGAAAGTGGGGACACCACGTCATCAACAACAGAGAGTGATGTAACAGATGTTGATATGGATAGTAATACTGAAGACCCGTTTGCATGGGATAAACAGGTGTGCTGCCATGTGCAGGTTTCCTTCCGGTAACCTGTTCGTTATCAATCTTCCGGTAACCTGTTCGTTATCAATCGCTTCCGGTAACCTGTTCGTTATCAATCGTTATCAATCGGCAATTGGTTGTCTGTCGGTTGAGGCAACCCAATAAATTTTATGTCAACGACGTCACTGCTGGGCTCAAATGTAACTTCATTAGTTAAAGCTTTCTGGGGAAGGGTTTAGTATATGAGCAATCTTTCTGGATACAAAAATCAAATGGGATTGTCACCATAAAGAGATTTCGAAGCTACTGTGCCTCGCTTTGCTCTTTAGCTTGGAAATTTCACTCTTAACAACTTGTTTGATACCAGATTTTAACATGTGCTTCACCAATCCTTTTTAAACTAAAACTTTGAACTTTCCGGTTGCATGTAAAATCATTTCTCGTGTCTCATTCATTGCCAAATCCCTGATATTGTGATAACAAGATTAGTGTTCAAGATGAGAAACAGATAGTGGGTCAAAATTGCGACAAATTTTGCTGTTTGACAAGACACATCGAAAGTTAGCGTAAATAAAATGTACAGAGACCTACTGTAGTTGACCCTAGACTGACATCTTTAGATGTCTTGCATGAAAAAAAAAAATAAATAAAAAAAAATAAGCGGAATGCTGCAACTTGCCTGTGGTTAAGGAGCATTTTGGGGAAACACCCTGGAAGATTTCAAAGGAAGATAACTCCTTGTTAAATTTTCTCCTCAGTGAGGTTTCTTTTTTGTAATGTTCTGGTTTTGTCTTACAGAGCAACGGATCACCTGGTGTAGAATCTTGTCCAACACCACCACCTACAGCTGAGAAAAGTAAGATGGCAGTTTGTTATTTTTGTGTCTTCGTGATCACGACATATTTTGCCTGCGTCCAGCAAAAGTAGGAAGTCACTTCACTGGTTTCTTCCAGGTCCTTAGAACCCTGTGTGTTTGTGAGCCGGTTACATCAGGTTTACCCTGAACCATACGTTTCATTCCCATTATGAAAGGTGATGTTTCTAAAGAAACTGTTGGGTCATGATAAAACATGAAAATTTGGTTTGAAACCAGTTGATCAGGGTTGAGTAGTACCACCGTAACAAGTTACAAAAACTGACGTTTGGAGTATTAGGAAGCTTACGAAACGATAACAGTGACGGCAACAACAACGCCACAAAACAATGATAACTATCATTGTTTTGTGGCCACAAAACAATGATAACTATCATTGTTTTGATATTTGATAATTATCATTGGTTAAAAGATCACAAATAATCGTGCTGCACAAGTCGGACGGATTTTACCAAATATTTCTGATGTCCTCTGCGAAACGACGACGTGAAATCTCCAAATTTGAGGTTTTCACGACAACGTGAATATGCAAGTGGGAATGAGAATCTTTTCGTTCTCTATTTCCACGCTGAAATCTTTCGTACCGATTCATTTTTGGGATATTTCGCTAGCAATGTATGACGTTAACAAGATGGAGTAATCGCCAAAAAGACCTATGATATAGCAAAGTTATATTCTGAGTTCATGTTTTCGTTGACGTCGCCGTCGCAGATCTTAAGGTCCGTATTAGGTTTACGTCAGGACAAATGCTTTCTCTCCTTCATAGTGATTAGGGGCCAGTTATTCAGGGCTCGAAATTGCGACCAATTCGGTCGCTAATGCGACTTAAACGTCCACCGTGACGAATAAAAATTCTCCAGAAGTCGTCAACTTTGCGGGTTCGTTTCTGAAAAAACGTGAGTAAATAAATATGTGATTCAGGTCAAGGAATATGGACGATTGCTTTGCTGCGAAAAAATGCGGATCAAGTCAAATTAATATGTCTGTTTACCTTCTCAAAATGTGGAATTTAGCTTTCAAATTTGAACGCGACACCATTAGCAGCGTTACTTTGTGTAAATTGTCTTGCAGTGAGAATTAATGGAAAATTTTAAATTTGCTTTCCTGCCTTTGGAGCTCTTATGATGTCTGACGAATTGAATTTAATAATTGGTGACTTATCTGTCTCATCTAGTCGTCAAGAGGCGACATCAGTTTTTTCTTTTAATTTCGAGCCCTGCAATGCTCCAAACGTCAGCTTGTGATGTTCTTATAGTGGTATTCCGACCCTTATTATCTTCTAACATTTCTTTATATAATCTTAGTGTTTTCCTCTCTTCACAGTTATGGTTTCTATTTGGGAAGGAAATCAGTGTAAAAAAGCTCAACTCACTCTCATGGAGATAAGCACAACCATTAAAAATAAAGTGGTAAGGTTTTCTTATTGTAGAGCTTTTGTAGACTTGCAGAGTAGTTTTGTGGGAGCATGGGCACCAGATCTCCCAGCAAAGCAACAGGGTAAAGTTAAAAGATGGGAAGGGTTATTCTGGCTTCGCGTTCTCCTTGTCCATTCTTTGATATGAGATAAGCACACTCTCGGAAAATGCAGCCAGCTGTCCACTTTAACATAATTTTCTATGGTCATGGAATTATGTGGCTGTTATTTTTGCTTCTGTACTGCTTAATGCTATGAAGTTCTCTGCAAAAAAGAAACGTCACACAAGCTACACTCAGAAGGCGATCCGACTTAACCTCATTCCCAAATCAAAACTTGCAGGGTCCGTATGGAGCAAAATGACGTGTTGGGGATTCAAACAAAAATGGCAAACTTAAACATCGGTTCTCAAATAGGGAATCCCAATCTCCATAAGCCTGGTTCACACCACATAGCTTAGTAATCGATAGGAGTGTTAAAGCCCAGTGTGAATCGAAAATCATGAGTAATCGAAGCATTAGCTGTTCGTCATAAGGTTGGTCGTTAGCATTGCAATTATAATCGTACGGATTCGAGAAATGGAAAGATTTTCGAAAGTGGCTGAAATGGCCAGTTTTGGAAAGTTTGGCAGTTTTGGAGGGGAATTTCAAACATGGCAGTCATAAGTCGGTTGATTGCTTAAGTGTGATTTCGCTGCTCGTAGAGAGAGGTTTACCTAATGGAAAAGATAAGTTGAATTGCAAATAGTAATCTTTGCTTCGTAAAAAAACGAAAAAACAAACAAAACACAAAGGGCGCACACGCGCACAAAAAAAGAAGAGATAATGGCGGTTTGATTTGTTTAGTAAATACGCACGCGTAAACGTCATCTATTTTGTGCAGTAGGCACCAGCGCGTCCCATATGGAACACAACAAGAAGTGGAGTGACCCCTTCTGCAAGAGCGCATGCGCAACTGTGAAAAATCCATCATACCAAGACACACTTGAACGTACCACATGGAAGAAATAACGAGAACACTGTTCTATAAATATAGCAATTGCTGCTATGTAGGAATCGACTTGAGTGGATGAAAGGGATCTGTCACAAACGGTCTAGGGGCCGACATTTCTCTCCCTCACTGCCTGGCGACAGGTATCTGAACCTTAGGTCACAAAAGCGATCACCGGGCCGAAATCTCGGGGAACATCGTTCGGTACGACGCTCTGGCACCGCGTCCAGAGGTACTGCTTTCTTGGTATTTAGTTTGCGCATGCGCAGTTTACCGAGAACTGTAATTCCGACCATATGCGTGGTACAAAAATAACCCTCTTAATCCCAAGTATTTTGTTGTGCCATGCTCGTCAAGGTGTGGTTAAGACTTTAAGTTTGTTGATGGGAACTTGTTTGAGATGTTTGCTGTTCTGAAGATCCTGCACTCACTTTAGGATTATTATTTTAAACATAAAACAGTTTTTGAATGAAGAACGAAAAAAGCAGAACGATAACAATGGACTTCATGTCCATCTCCATCCATCTTGAAAATATTAGAAGCGAGACTTGCGATCTATTTACCTCGAATTGATTCAAATTTTGTTGTTGCTCATAAGATTGCGTTTACGTCCCAAGCGTGAGCTCAGTCATTGAGAAACAGAGAAATTCAAACCTGCAAACCGTTTTTTATTATT
>BLAZ01000940.1:1251009-1256009 GCA_014633955.1 Acropora tenuis
TCTGTGCTAAAACAGGGCTTCGAAAAACACCTAATATTCGAAAGTGAAGCTTCTCCAAAATCGCTAAAACGTGGCCACCGTGCAAAGGCTATTGCCTTTGTAAAATCGTCACTTTGAATCAAGAATTTATTCGTAGATTTTTACGTATCCTTATTGAACAGTTCGAAGGAACAATAAATTGTTAAAATTGGGGAGAATGCCTTATATAGGCTACCCACCACTTTTGTTGGTACATATCCTCTTTTTTGGAGGGTGTTTTCAATTCATTCAACATAGCCATTCAACAATTGCCAATTGGTCATCTGTACCGCCCGTTACATAAAGCTTCGAAGGCTGATAGATGATGTCGCTCCTTTCAGATAGCTATGGAAGTTGTCCACTCAGTAAGAATACCGAATTTATTTACGCACTAGTGGAGTTTGATGGCGGAAAAATGTACAAGTGGGCATAGATATTGCAAATGCAAAATATAGCCTCTATAGTCATCCAGTTAATGTTATGCCTTACTTTAAAATGCCACACTTTAAAATGACTAGAAATGGGTGCCATTTCCACTTTACTGGATCTTTTGACTTAATGCATTTCCTAATAGAGCATCAGCGGATAAACAACTTCGATTCTTTAGATAACTAAAAGTAGCCTTTCCTTTAAGTTTTTTTAGGCGTTAAGCGAAGATGGTTAGAAAAAAAAATTCATACTTTACACTTCAGCATATTTTGGAAGGGAAATCAATATGATAAAAGAAGTCATGCATGTATGTACAAAAACAAGAAGACAAAAGGTGAGTTTCGAGTGACTATTTTTGTAAAGCTGTAAATTTAGCAAACGCAGATAAGGAAAATTTCTTTCAATGACTTAGCCTGCGTAGCATGGCGGTTTTGGTTGCTAAGTATGGCGGTTTTGTCGAGCCGGGCGCCCGCGAGAACGAGCCGCGAAGCCGCGGGAAAAATAAAAACCGCCTGTCCTGGTTTTTCAGTTGCTCCCACCCCAATCTCCTAGCGGTTTTTCTACCCTCGCCCGCCTTTATTACTTAGCAACCAAAACCGTCATGCTACGCAGGCTAGCAAAGACTTGACATAATGCAAGAAGGATTTGTGAGATTAATTAATTTAGTTTTACGTGTGACGTGCTCACGTGGTGGTTAACTGTCTCATTTATTTAAGAAGGTCAAAATAGATCAATTGTTATTGGACTCACAACAAACAAACAAGAAATACTATCTTTTTTTGTCGCTAAAAAAATACGATCAAAATAATAACGTTCAACTCAAACCATGCTTAGCTCTCTGACTTACGACAGCTCAAGAGGGGTTATCGCTCCAGGAACTTCAAAATTATTCTGGCAAAGATGTTTTGTAAAACTGCAATAGATATTAACTATTCTAACCCACACAGAAAAAAAGGAATAAAAAGCCCCTCATGTCTCATAATGTAATTAATATCTCAGGCTAGAAAGGCTGGAATGATCTATGAGACAGCAGGATCTTTCCAGTCTCAAAGTTTTAATCATGTAGATGGTATAATTTGGTAAACCTCAAATTTCTGCTTGAGCGGGCACCAAAACAACTCTATGCAAAACTGGATATTGAATCGACACGCTGCAGTACAACCAGTTCCTTACTTATTCACTAGCTCAACCTCCGGCCGAGTCAATTGACCGCTGTTTATTGCTCTTATGAAAAAGGATTGCGGACAAAATTCATAGTGCAAAGCGGTACTCTCAACTCAATTCCTTGCTCTGCTAAGTTTTGCTTTCTTCGCATTACTCATTTATTTATTTGAAACTATTGACTTTTGTTGTGTTGTATCAGATCTAGAACTGGAACTTTTTTAAAATGAGCTATAGCTGATGGAAACTGCCTTTTAACTCATCTAAAGACTCACTAGAAAGCTAGACTCCATCGCGGTCGTTATTAGGGTCGTCACGCAACGCTCCTTCCCAGTTGGGGAGGAGCGTTGCGTGACGACCCTAATAACGACCGCGATGGAGACTACTAGAAGGCCGAATTAGCTAGAATCCTTCCAAGATTTAAATAACGAATGTTAAAAATAATTTCGACAGATAAAAAGCACTGTGTTATGTGCAAATTATCAAGGAGATATTACAGTTGGAACGCAAGCAAAAAAAATCATTTATACTGTAAATCATAAAGATTCTTAAGTGCGGCTTGCACTGGTTCGCTTTTGTAAACGGAATTTCACCCCTGCTGAACGGCGGTGTTAACTTGGAAAAACACAGTTTGCACGCCTTGGAAGAATGCCTTTAATCACGCTTTTCATAGCTTACGTTGATCTCAGCGATAGTCCGGTTTATCAACAAAATCCACTCAGCATGTGATCAGCCTGGCTGGAAGGGTTTCAGAGTGAATATGACCGCAAAATAAAAATACATCTCAACCTCAGGCTCTATTTCTTCAACAAACAAACCGTTAAAAGAACCTACCTCGGAAACTCCGTTTTGTGGAACTCGTCCTGATTCCCAACTGCTTTGCATTCTCTGACAAATGTTACAAGCCAAACCAATGGCATCGCAATGGGAGCAAAGACAGGATGTGGATAAGCCAACGCTTTTGTAGGCTACATCGAACACAAATTTTTCTCTCAAGACAACGGACCAAGACTTAATCTTTATAATCGCTTCATCGATGACTGTGTCGGTGCTACTTCATCCACCAAAGGAGAACCAATTCATTAATTCAGTCAACTATTTGCATCTGACTCTGAAATACAGGTGGGAAATTTCCGGAAATCTCTTTAAATTTTTCTCGACATCAAACTCTCAATCAAAAACAAAGCCAACAGCGTACGTTACAAAGCAACAGATTCCCACTCTTAACAACCACCCTATCCTTCCATTGACAAAACGTAAAAAATTTAACTCTCAATTTCTGACTTTCCCGATACTGAGTTCAGCACAGCGGAAAACACCGCGTTCAAGAGATCAATGGAGAAACGGAGCAACACGCTTTGTAGAAAATGGCGAAGAACTTACGAATGTCAATCACCCCACCTGCCACCTACGCAACCTCACAGTCAAAAACTCCATCCGTAAAAAGTTCAAATTTCAACGAAACGACCCTGATCAAGAGACACACCAAACTATAGGCAACTTTCTTGTCAGAAGCACACTAAAATCATTTTCCAGTTTACAATGCTGGAACTGTAAGCAACAACGGGCACAGCTAGGGTATTGATGGTTCAAGCGTGTTGGAAGCATTCGTGACGCATGATACATAGTTGTAGATGTGTTACTTTTCTAGGGAAATATATTGCATAAGCGTTTTTCTTTTCCTAGTCTTTAATATACTGTAAAACAGCATTTAAATTTGTAAATCTGACTGTCCCTAGATGAGTGCAAACTACTTCTCTTTGAAAGGTCTCCGCTGCGATTGATCGCTTACCTTGTCAGTTAGTAAAATTCGCTTTTTTTCTCTCCAAACACGTATAAAGTTTTACGAATAATTAAACAATGGTATTCTGCGCAACAAACAAGATGAAGTGAAAACATAGTTGGTAGACTATACTATGTTCAGAGACAGCAAACAGTCTCGCAACTGGCAGCTCGACAAACAGCAAAGTATTTTAGTCACTTCTGATAATATGCTGTGGCACTCTAAACTTGGCTTACTTTCGATAGGAGCTGACTTTAACGGATAACCTTAAAGCACGTCCGCACTACTTGCGGCCATTATTATTATTGTTTTTATTATTATTATCATGATTATTACACTACTGGCCAAGCATATTAAACTTCAATCTGGTTAACTGGTTAAAAGTCTGTACACTGATTTCAAAACTTCTATAATAACCAATGAATTTCGCACAACCCCTACCCAACAACATTTACAATTTTACCATTCACGACATCAACAACTCCTTTCCTACAACTAAGAATATGACAAGATGGGGATTATCACAAAGTTCTGATTTTCCTTTTACCTTAACCCTGAGTCACTCCTCCACATTGTCGCTGGTTGTCAGCATTACCTCGATCACTTCACCTGGAGTCACGACTCAATTCTCAACTTGCCAACTCACTTCGACCTATAATTAATAATGGCTCTTCACTCTATGCCAACTATGCTTCTATGCCAACTTTGCCTCTATGCCTCTATGCTTTGTAAATGGTTTGAATTCCTGAGTCCTTCAATTATAAGTGGTGACAATTATCTTTCAGATCTTATTTTCCTAATACAGTCCAAGTGCCTATATACTATAACTAGCAGTTGGTTTCGGTTCTAACCTTAAAGACAATGCAGTAGGAGAAAAAGAAAAAATATATGAACTTGGTTAAGATATGAGAAATAACTACAAATGTGTAAAATTTGTGAACCTTTCCATGAGCTCCTTGGTGTTTTCTCCTACGAATGCTCTACGTTCTAAGAAATGATGAATGACATTTGCGTTAACAAAAAGTAACAACACTATATAACAATAAAAAAAGGTAATTTTAGCCATTAGCGCGACATATTTCATCTTTTGTCGTAGAAGTAAGATTTGGCATATCCCAGACTTGCTGAAATATAATTTTTTGTCTTATTTTGATATGTTTTTGTTTTCTTTGGTTTGTTTGTCGTGTTTTGTTTGTTTTTTTCTATCGAATTGATTTGTTTATAAATACAGCTTTATACAAGTATATCACTCAATTTCAAGTAGTCACTTGTTAATTGCCTATACGTATGCGTCGAGAGATTTACAACTATGTTCAACGACAAATAAAGTTTCCAGTATTATTTTTTCATTTTTTCAAAGATTTGTAAAAATATTTGTACGAAAGGACTGTTGTTGGTGACCAACGTTTCGACAACCTGTGCGGAAGCCACTTTCAGAGTCAAGTGATCCCTCTCAGTCAGTTAAAACCATTTTCCTGTTTGGAAGAAGGTAGCGTTCCTTCAGTTTCTGCTTTGAATCACTGCTTCCTTTTCAATGGCACCCAAAGAGCATGTTCTTTGCAGCGGCAGGTCGAGATCTTGAGCTAAAGGGGTGGGGGGGGGGGGGTTT